>PITA01001154.1:0-120000 GCA_004023965.1 Spilogale gracilis
AAAAAAAAAAAAGAAGACATACTGATGGCCAACAGACACATGGAAAGATGCTCAATATCATTAATCATCAGGGAAATGCAAATCAAAACCACAATGAAATATCACCTCACACCTGTTAGAATGGATATTATAAAAAAGAAGAAATAACAAGTATTGGCAAGTATGTGGAGAAAAGGGAACCCCCACGCCCTGTTGGTAGGAATGTAATTCCCAGCCACAATGTAATTGCAGCCACAATGAAAACCAGTCGGAAGGTTCCTCAAAAAATTAAAAATACAAATACTATATGCTCCAGCAATTCCATTTCTGGGCATAAATATCTGAAGGATATGAAAACACTAACTCAAAAAAGTATCTACATCCCCAAGGTCATCACAGTATTATCTACAATGGACAGGACATGGAAACAACCTCAGTGTCCACAGATGGAGGAATGAATAAAGAAAATGTATTCACACATACACATCATGGAATGCTATTCAGTCATTTAAAAAATAAAGGAAATCCCATGATCTGTAACAACACAAATGAACTTTGAGGGCATTATTCTAAGTGAAATAATTCACACAGATAAAGACAAAACCCATATGATATCACTTTAAATGTGGAATCTAAAAACAAAACAAAACAAAAACAAAATTCACAGATACAGGTAACAAATTGGTACTTACCAGAGGTGGGACAGCAGTATGGGGTAGACTGTAAGCAAAATGGATGAAGGTGGTCAAACGGGACAAACTTGCAATTATAAATAAGTCATGGGATGTAATGTATAGCATGGTGACTATAGTTAATAATACTGTATTGTATATTTGAAAGTTGCTAAGTGAGTAAATCTTAAAAGTTCTCATCACAAGAAAAAAGTATAAGTATGGTGATTGATATTAACTAGAATTATTATGGTGATCATTTCATAATATACACATTTATCAAATCATTATGTTGTGCACCTGAAACTAACACATGTCAATTACATCTCAAGAAAAAAAAAGGGGGGGGTGCCTGAGTGACTCAGGCAGTTGAGCATCTGCCTTCAGCTCAGGTCATGATTCCGGGGTCCTGGGATTGAGTCCCACATCAGGCTACCTGCTCAGTGGGGAGCCTGCTTCTCCCTTTGCTTGCTTCTCTCTCTGCCAGCCAATCCCCCTGCTTGTGCATGCACTCGCTCTCTCTCTCTCTCTCCCTCTCTGACAAATAAATAAATAAGATCTTTAAAAAAAAAAAGAAAAAAATTTAATTAAAAAAGAGGGAAGGGGAGGGAGACAGGTCTACTTATTTATATCTACCACCAAGACTGCCCTAATTTCAAAAGTTTGGATGATATCAGGTTAATTCCTAACTTTTTTTACATAATAAAATGTTGCACCAAATTCATAAATACAGATATAATAAAAAATGTCATTTGGGTTGAGTTTTCTCTTTTTCACCCCCTAATCTATAGTCAAAAGTAGTAATTACAACAATTTTATAGAATTGTACAGATTGTTTGCTTTCTAAACAATAGGAGTCTAACGAAACACACCAAACAAAATGACAAAAGAAAAGAATCAATGCACCAGAAAAACCCAAATTTCTTTGATTGTAAGGTCCAGTAGGAAAGAGCACTAAATCAGAAGTCAGGGACCCAGGTTTTACTGCAGTCCTACCCATGAAAAAAAAAAATTTAATGACTACACTACTCAGTTTTCCTCATTTAGTAAAGAAAAATCTCACCTACCCTACCTACTTCCGAAACTGTTGTGATAGTAAAATGAAACAGCATAGGTAAGAAATATAAATAAGTACATTTTCAAACAACTGTATAGAGCTTCACAAATATAAGGCAATAATCCATTAATCATTATTTTATAGTGAAGATGAATTATTTTAATTAAATAAAAATGCTTAATGAAATTTTAATATTGTAATACTATTTCATTATTTCAATTACTCTCTGAACTACAATAAACACACTTAGTTGCAAACGTCAATATACATAAACCATAATATCAATCAGGACTTCCACATTGTGATAAGGTAGTTGACCCAAGAAAAAAATATAGCAGTTAAATTCAAATCAAATAAAATATATTTCTTAGTTGCTCTTTTAAAAATCTAGTAGGAAAGAAAAACATAAGTAAATGATAAATTTAAGATTATTACAATCTGTTTATACTTCATTTAACAGGATTCACTCTAACTAAAGTTTTAAAGTATCAAATATTTTTTCTTCTTATATGTCTGAAATCACCCACAAGAAAAATATCACGCTAATTCTTATTAAAACTGTTTTCCAGGGGCGCCTGGGTGGCTCAGTTGGTTAAGCCACTGCCTTCAGCTCAGTTCGTGATCCCAGAGTTCTGGGATCCAGTCCCGCATGGAGAGTCTGCTTCTCCCTCTGACCTTCTCCCTTCTCATGCTCTCTCTCACTCTCTCCCTCTCTCTCTCAAATAAATAAATAAAAATAAATAAAATCTTAAAAAAAAAAAAATAACTGTTCTCCAGGTAGAACAGAGCTATCCGACTGTACTTGTTTTTACCAAAGGACAGCAAACCTTTTAACCTGATTTTCAAAGGGAGAGTGAATACAAAGACTTTCCTTGCACTTTCAAAGAGAGGTTTGGTCTTCTACTCTGCAAAAAAGTAACTCCACAGAAATAGCTGTTAGATAAAATCATCATGTCATAAAACATGACAGTAGTCACAAGCATTTAAAAAGCACTTGAAGTGTGACCCTATTTGCTCACACTCTAGAAATAAACATATAGTCCATGCTGCTTTTTTAATCACTGCAATCTAAATATTGAACAGCTTGGCTTCCAATATTATTTTACCAGCATACAGAAGAAACCAGACTAGCCATTTTGGGATTAATGAGTTTAAGAGTTATCCATTTCAGAGTACTAGGTCTCTCCGAGACTGGTCATAGGGCCAAATGGAAATCTACAGTAAAGAAAGTTTGCTTCCCAGTAACTTCCCAACATAATGACTGAGAAATCATCTATAAAAAAAATATGTATTTCAGAATAGAAAATAATATAAATGCTTACATTTAACCTAAGGCTGAAAGTAGTGAGTAGAATTGGAATAAAGTTTGAAAAACATCAATAACTTTTTCTGCAAAGAGCTTCTTCCAAAATCCGCCCCCCAAACCCTAAGCTTTTCCTTCAATTTCTTCCAATTTACCCTCCTACCTTTAAGAAACTATACTAACCAAGCCAAGAAATAACCAAAAGAAAGAAAGATAAAACAAACCATTTCACTACCTTTACCTCAACCCGAATCTCTGGTTTAAAACAAAACAAAACGAAAATTTCTGGCAATCAATAAATCTTAGTGAAAGGGAATTTAAAAAAAAAAAAAAAAAAGGCACAAAACTTAGAATTGAAGCTTCTGTGTACCCTTCCCTGAATCCCATTCCCTTCTTCTTTCCCAGAGGTAAACACTTTACTGGCATGTGTGTCTATTCCCATCATTGACTATTTAAAACACCATCTTCATGTGATTGCTTTTATAGAATTAAGCTCCATAAGCCCACAGGCTGTGTCTGATATTGTCCTCTGTGTAGCAAATACTAAAGTAATCAGCATACTGTAATCATTTAAATGTTACAAATACCTCTAAAGAAAATTAATAAATATTTAGTAAAACTAATTAAAGAGAACCATGCATTGTTACAATAGGGAAAAAGAAACAAATTTCTTCCCATTTATGAAACTCAGCGAGCCGTCTATTATGTAAAGTTGATCCAAAAATTCAACTTATTGAAAAACTGGGTTTTAAAAGACTGGTTGAATAAAATTTAAAATAGCAAACAAAATTTAGGTTGGAGGAAAAAATACATCCTTCATCCAAGTAATTCCCTACAAACTCAACAATTATAATTTATCCTGACTTTTTTGTTTCATATTAAAAGATATTTTCCTATATCCCCAGGCAGCAACAAATAACACCATGCATGAGGCTGATATAATTACATGCCAAAAAAGACAGACCAACACCCTCACACTCCAAATTCCCCTCTGTAGCTCCTTCATGCCCCATATGTTGCTAATAAAACTGTTTGAATCATACCTATGAGACAGTTTTACTGACATAGTATCAGCCCTCTTGGTTCTTCATAAGGCAAACCATACCACCAAAACTGTTATGATTGCAAATTTTAAGTCTGAGGAAAACCAAAATCTACATTTTACATATGTATATGTATATATATAATATGTATATATTACATGTATATGTGTAGTACATAGATATATATACACATACTATATACACATATATGTACATATATATTTAGAGCATAGGAGTCTCCATATAAACCACAATATACTACTTAATTCTTTGAATTTTAAAATACCCATCCTAACTATGACCTATAGAAGGTTCCAATATCTGACAACAGTATGACATTCAAGAAACCATAAACCTAACAGGGTGACAGAGTAAATTAAAAAACAAAACCCATGTATACGCTGCCTACAAGAGATTCATTTCAGACCTAAAGACACTTGCAGATTGAAAGGGAGGGGAGGGATGGAGAAATATTCAGCATGCCAATGGATATCAAAAGAAAGCTAGAGTAGCAATACTTATATCAGACAAAACAGACTTTAAAACAAAGTCCGTAAAAAGAGACAAAGAAGGACACTATATAATAATAAGGTGGCCAAACCAACAAGAAGGTATAACAATTATAAATACTTATGCACTCAACATGGGAGCACCGAAACACATAAAACAACTAATCACAAACATAGAAGAACTAATCAGTGGTAATACAATAACAGTAGGGAACTTTAACACCTACTTTAATCAAAGGACAGATCATCCAAATAGAAAATCAATGAGGAAACAGTGGCTTTGAATAACACACTACACGATAGATTTAACAGATATATTCAGAACATTACATCCTAAAACAGCAGAATACACATTCTTTTCAAGTTCATGAGAACATGTTCCAGAACAGATCACACATTAGACCACAAACAAGCCTTAACAAACTCAAAAGGACTGAAGTCATACTCTGCATCTTTTCTGACCACAATGCTATAAAACTAGAAATCAATCACAAGAAAAAATCTGGAAAGACAACAAATATATGGAACTCAAAGAACATGCTACTAAACAATTAATGGGTCTACCAAGAAACCAAAGAAATCAAGACTAACATGGAAACAAATGAAAATGAAAATACAATGGTCCAACACTTTTAGGATGCAGCAAAAGCTATTCTAAGAGGGAAGTTTATAGCAGTACAGGTCTACCTCGAGAGGTAAGAAAAATCTCAAATAAATAACCTAACCATAAGCCTAAAGGAGCTAGAAAAAGAACAACACACAAAAACCTAAACCAGCAGAAGGAAAGAAATAATAAAGACTAGAGCAGGAATAAATGATACAGAAACTAAAAAAACAAACACAACAGATCAACGAAAACAAGGGCTGGTTCTTTGAAATGATCAATAAAATCCATAAACTTCTAACCAGACTCACTTAAAGAGAGAGAGAGAGAGAGAGAGAGAGAGAGAGACAGAGACAGAGACAGAGACAGAGAGACAGAGAGACAGAGAGAACTCAGCTAAACAAAATCACAAATAAAAGAAAAAACAACCAACATCACAGAATACAAATAATTATAAGGATTTACTATGCAAAATTACAAACCAATGAATTAAATAACCTAGGAAAAAATGGGAAAATTCTGAGAAACATGTAGGCCAGGAACAGAGGGCTTCACAGGCAAATTATACCAAACATTTAAAGAAGAGTTAATACTTAGTCTTCTCAGGCTATTCCAAAAAAAAAAAAAAACAGAACAAAAACTTCCAAATTCATTTTATGAGGGCTAGTATTAACCTGACATCAAAACCAGGTAAAGATACCACCCCCCAAAAAAGAGAATTACAGGCTAATATTGCTGATGAACATGCAAAAACCTTCAACAATATACTAGCAAACCATATCCAACAATATATTTTTAAAAATCATTCACCATGATCAAGTGATATTTATTCCTGGGATGCAAGGGTAGTTCAATATTGACAAATCAATCAATGTGATATATCCAATCAATAAGACAAAGGATAGAAAACATATGATCATTTCAATAAATGCAGTCAAAGCATCTGACAAAGTAAAACATCCATTCATGATAAAAGTCCTTAACAAAGTAGTTATAGCACAACATAATAAAGGCTATCTATGAAAAACCCACAGAAAACATCATACTCAATGGGGAAAAACTGAGAGCTTTCCCCCTAAGGTCAGGAACAAGACAACTGTCCACTCTCACCACTTTATTCAACATAATACTGGAAGACCTAGCTGCAGCAACCAAACAACAAAAAGAAATAAAAGGCATTCAAACTGGTATGGAAGAAGGAAAACTGTCACTAACTGCAGATGACAGGATACTCTAGATAGAAAACCTTAAAGACTCCACCAAAAAAACCACTAGAATTGATAAAAGAATGCAGTAAAGTCACAAGACAAAAAATCAATGTGCAAAAATCTTTTGTATTTCTTTACACTAATAATGAAGCAGCAGAAAGAGAAATTAAGAAAACAATCCCATTTACAATTGTTCCAAAAATAATAAGATACCGAGGAATAAACCTAACCAAAGAGGTGAAAAACCTGTACTCTTGAAAACTAAAAAACATTGATGAAAGAAACTAAAGACAACACAAAGAAATGGAAAGACATTCCATACTCATGAATTGGAAGAACAAATATCTTTAAAATACCTATACTACCCAAAGCAATCTACACATTTAGTGCAATCCCTGTCAAAATACCAACAGCATTTTTCACAGAACTAGAACAAACAATACTAAAATTTATATTTAACCACAAAGATCCCCAAAGAATGAAAGCAACTTTGAAAAAGAAAAGCAAAGCTGGAGGTATCACAATTTCAGACTTCAAGTTATATTACAAAGTAGTAATCAAAACAGCAAGGTATTAGCACACAAACAGACACATTGATCAATGGAAGGGAATAGAAAGCTCAGACAGAAACCCACAACTATATGGTCATTTAATCTTTGACAAAGTAGGGAAGAATAACCATTGGGAAAAAGACAGTCTCTTCAACAAATGATGTTCGGAAAACTGGTCAGCTACATGCAAAAGAATAAAACTGGACCATTTTCTTACACCACACACAAAATTAAACTCAAAATGAACTAAAACCTAAATGTGGGGTCTGAAACCATAAAAATCCTAAAAAAAGAGCACAGGCAGTAATGTCTCTGACATTGGTTATAACAACATTTCTAGATATGTCTCCTAAGGCAAGAGAATAAAAGCAAAAGTAAACTATTAGGACCACATCAAAATAAAAAGCTTCTGCACAATGAAGGGAACAATCAACAAAACTAAAAGGCCATCTATTGAATGGGAGAAGGTATTTACAAATGACTATCTGATAAAGGGTTAGTATCCAAAATATGTAAAGAACTTTTACAACTCAACACCCAATTATAGGCAAACAAATAATCCAATTAAAAATGGGTAGAAGATATGAACAGAAATTTCACCAAAGACATCCGGATGGCCAATAGACACATGAAAAGAAGCTCAATATCACTCAGCATCAGGGAAAGGCAAATCAAAACTGCAAAGAGATATCACTTCATACCTCTCAAAATGGCTAAAATCAAAAACACAAGAAACAACAAGTGTTGGTGAGAATGGAGAGAAAAAGGAACCCTGTTGCACTGTTGGTGGGAATGGAAACTGATGCAGCCATTGCATAATAAACAGTATGGAGGTTCCTCAAAAAGTGAAAAAGAGAACTACCGTATGATCCAATAACTGTATTACTATTAACCCCCAAAATACAAAATCACAAAATCAAAGGGACTCCTATGTTTAGAGCAGCTTTATTTGCAATAGCCAAATTACGGAAGCAGTCCATGTATCCATCAATAGATGAATGGATAAAGAAGATGTGGTATATATACACAATGGAATATTATTCAGCCATAAAAGAATAAAATCTTGCCATTTGCAATGACATGGATGGAGCTAGGGAGTATAACACTAAATAAAATACATCAGAGAAAGATAAATATATTACAAATTCACTCATCTGTGGAATTTAAGAAACAAAACAAACCAGCAAAGGGATAAAAGAAAGAGAGAGAGAGAGAGAGAGACGAATCAAGAAAAACACTCTTAACTACTGAGAACAAACTATATGGTCATTTAATCTTTGACAAAGTAGGGAAGAATACCCATTGGGAAAAAGACAGTCTCTTCAACAAATGATGTTCGGAAAACTGGTCAGCTACATGCAAAAGAATAAAACTGGACCATTTTCTTACACCACACACAAAATTAAACTCAGCAAGAGAGGGAACACAAGCAGGTTACCGGAGGGGGGGGTGATGGGTGAAATAGGCAATGGAGATTAAGGAGTACACCTGTCATTATATGGAATTACTGAATCACTATATTGTAAACCTTACACTAACACTGTATGTTAACTATACTGAAATTATATTTTTTAAAAAAAGAAAAGAAGAATGAAACCATAAACCTAGCATTATCCTTTTATACTGTTAAAATGATCAATTCAAATATCTGACTGGTGGAAAATAATGACAGCCAGAATTCTTAGTAACAATTTTTAAAACACACACAAAAAAAGGGAAAACAATGAAACACTGCCACAACAATTAGAAATTTTATAAAACTACTAAACTGATAAATAATCCACTATTCTTTCTTTTTAAGATTTTTATTTATTTGACAGAAAGAGAGAGAGCACAAGCAGAAAGAGCAGAAGAGAGAAGGAGAGAGAGAAGCAGGCTCCCCACTGAGCAGAGAGCCCACATGGGGCTCAATCTCAGGGCCCTGGAATCATGACCTGAGCTGAAGGCAGATGCTTAACTGACTGAGCCACCGAGGTGCCCCAATAATCCACTGTTCATATTCATTTCTACTTCAGGAAGGTGAAACACTTTTATCATATCTGTTTAAATTCACCATATGTAAAGTTTTTTTATAAAACATGAAAGCCTGCTTAAGATTCTCTCTCTCTCCTTCTCCCTCTACCCATCCCTACCTCTAAAAAAATAAAAGATTAACAAAAAGTTTTTTGTTTTCATTTAAAAAAAAAAGGCCTGTAAGTGCTGCTATTCCAGGAAATAATCAATTAGACAAAGATGAAGCATTCTCAATATTTTCTGGAAAACTTCTCCAGGAGACACCTTCCTAAGATGTTATTTCAACATATACCTCTATATACCTCTAGCGGTATATTCTCTGGGGACAAGACTGCTTTTAATAAGTCAGTCTATGAACAGAAGAGTTTATGAGGAATTCTAGTCTCTACTGAGCTATACCAACAGTAAACAGGAAAGAGGAGGCAGAGATGCTGAGAACAAATCTTTTATAGCACCGTCTGATCAGCCCAATCAACACCAGCAGTCAGAACAGGGAAAAGGGTTCAAGACCTTGCTTGAATGCTACTGTGCCGCATCTGCTTATATCTTCTTATTCATTAGAGACCTTGGCCTGTCTACCTAGACTTCATATCTGACCAGCTCCATCAGATCCAGACTTTGTCTAGTCTTTAACTAGATTCCCAGTGTCCACTTTCAGGTCAGACATTCTAAATAGAATTATGACCCCAGTCTATTACTGCTTCCCAGTTATAGCTCTCTTGGTTTGCCCTCATCTACCACCACCACCCCAGGTCTGCCTACTGCTCAGTCTTATAGCCCCGTGTTCACAGGTAAGCTTAATACTGAAGAAACCTATCCTGATCTCTCCAACTCAACAATCTTCTCTGACCCGCATTTCCAAAGCAGCCTTGGCTAGCTGTTAATGACATTTTCGCCAGGCCCAAGACCATCTGGAGTTCTGATAAAAACTACAGATTTCCTCTAAAACAGCCCTGATAGCATATAAAATAGGGTATATACTTTCAAAGAACTCCCTATAGATACTAAATTAAGAATCCCTGTAGCTATAGGGGTGCCTAGCTGGCTCGGTCAGTAGAGCGAGGTCATGAATTACTGGGATTGTGAATTCAAGCTCCACAATGGGCATGGAGCTTACTTAAAAAAAAAAAAAAAAAAAATAGAGAAAAAAAGAATCCTTGCCATCTATAACAGGGACTCCTATATTTAAAAAATTAAATACAGATTCCACATACAGTCCACACCTGTACATAAACACACACAAATTTTGTTTCTATGTGTCTAAAGTAATACCTAAAGACACACCTTTTTTTCACTGTTGTTCTTATTTTTGTTAATTATATAAGTCCCCAGAGGGTTCTGGTGATCAATCAAGTTTGAGAGCCAATAAGCCACAGAATTTAGAGAGCAGGGTCTCCAAAAGGTGACTGACTACTCAAGCCAATTATCTGAAGTTCATGTAAAAATATTACAGCTTTTTTTGGTAAGATTTTATTTATTTATTTGACAGAGAGCAAGACACAGCAAGAGAGGGAACACAAGCAGGGTGAATGAGAGAGGGAGAAGCAGGCTTCCCACCAAGTGGGGAGCTTGATGCAGGGTTTGATCCCAGGACCCTGGAATCATGACCTGAGCCGAAGGCAGACACTTAACCAACTGAGCCACCCAGGTGCCCCAAAATATTATAGCTTTAAATTTATTTTTATCTAATCTCTTATTTGTTTTCAATATTTTTATTTCATAATTTATATATTAGTACAGTCATACATGTGCATTTTTCATAGGAAATAAAAATATACTGTATGTGCTTTAAAAATTTTAATGATTCAAAGTTAGACACCACTCTTTCAGGACAATGACAGTTATAAACAGTGTTCCTGAGATACTGTCAACTAGGTAAGTCACAGGAGTTAACTGCAATGGTCTACACTGGCATGGCCTAATACCTTCCACCAAAACCATGCCTCGTAATGGCGTACCTCAGTATCATGTTCCATATTCCTCTACTACAATTGCTCAAAAACTACACATCTTTCATACAATACAGCAAGCCACCACATCAACACTTGTAATTTCAGAAGCAACACTGATTTACAGTCACACTGTTACAAAACAGCATCAGCAATAAAGCATTATGAGAACACAGCACACACTGAGAATGTTTTATAAACATGTTTACAGTACAATTCAGTACTTCTCAGACAGAAAAATTCTAGTACGAAATAAGGCAGACAGTATAGACCTGTGCTGTCCAATATAATACCAACTATTGCACACATGAGATGTAACGAGTGCCACACATTTAAATATTTTGGATATACTGGGCTAGCAAAATATACTGTTAAAATTAATTTTACCTATTCTTTTTTACTTGGTTAAGTTGCCTACTAGAAAATTTAAAGTTGTAAACATGCTTGCATTATATTTCTATTGGATAGCACTGGTCTAGATAACAGTTTAAACTGGGATTAACCTTCATATTGGACACTATATTTTATGGATAACTTTATTTCCCCTTCACCACCACCCCAAAGTCCCTACCACGAAAGTCTTCAAATTATTTACAGTACAAAATTTTCACATAGTTTAAAGATACCATTTCCAAAAGAATGGATACTTTTTTTCCATTGGCAAAAGTGCACAAACACAGTAGGTTAGAAGGAATGTTATACACATATACTCTAATGACAAAACATAAAGTTAAAAAAGACAGAGTGACATAACATTCTAAAAAAGAAACTAATTAATTACTGTCAGCTAGATAGACACAGGGTCCATTTAGAGTTTTACAATGCTTTAAAAATTGGGCTTCCCCCACAAAATATAATTTTTTTGTAATACAGAACTTGCCCTATATCAACACTGCTGGACTGACATTTTTACTTCCCTTCCTGAAACTGTAATTTATTTTAAGAAAACAAAGGTGCTAAATGAATATGTCTCCTAGACTTTTCCTTTCTGAAAGAGCTATGGCAAATACAGTAGATTTATTTTTAACACTCATGCAACCCCATTATAATATGTCTTATAACACAATAGTGGCCAGAAAGCCAAAAGGTCCTTTTGTTAGACTCCCTTGCAACCTGAGATGTGCATGTGCCCTAGCCTTCCTAGGCAGGGACACTCTGAGGAGACCAGAAGAATAAAAAAAACAAGAAGGAGCAACTAAGCACAGGCATATCAGCTTATCCAGCAATGATGGTGGGCGAGACCAAAGTCGGTGACCCAACTCCAAAGTCCTGGATCTTTGTCTACCACATTTCTCTTACTGACCACCACAGTCACAGTACTCAGCAGGCAAGGGCTAATTAAAGTATCCATCACGATAGAATCATCATAGAGCCAGGAAAGCAATCCCTGAATAGTGTCACTTACACCATTAATATAGTACACCCTGTACAGTCACATGTGATGTTCAAATACAGAAAAAACTAGATGATGATGATTATAACGAAAATAGCATCCAGCTACATTTACTAAGTGCCTATTATGTTTAAAGTGCATATATATTACTCCATTTAATCCCCGAACATCCCAGTAAGAAACACACAGTCGGTGTTACCTTCATTTAACGACAGAAGAAAATGAGATGTCAAAAGATTAAGAACTCTACCAAAGACTATATTACAAATCAAATTCAGAGCCAGAATTTGAATCCAGGTCTACAAAGCCCAAGCATATGGGTGAGGACAACTTGTATTTCCTTTATCTCTAAAGAGTCAAACATAGGTCTTATATGGGTAAACATTCAACCAATCAGTCATTTCACTTTGAAATTAGGAACAACAAATGCACATCAAGGGCATACATAAATTCAGCAGCATCATGCTGACATGAGTGAAAAGACACAAAGGAAGAAATGAGAATGACCCTGAAGTTCAATATACATTTGCCAGTAAAAGTTAAGGGATCAGATCCCCTTTCTTCACACTCTTCTAGCTTAGCCCACCCTTCACCTTACCTCCCCACCACAGACAAGCACTAAGACTTGCTCTATCTACCCTAGCCTACTATCAGAAATTACACATACTACATTGTCCTAAGAGAACCATATGAAAGCAAGGAAATCACTTGCTGATTCAACAAGTCTGAAGTGAGGGCTGAGAATTTACAAGGCTAACACACTCCCACGTGATAATGCCACCAGACCACATTAGTCTCAATTATCATCCTAAAATTTCATTATTTATTAAAATGAAAAAAATAAAAATAATAAAACAGAACAAAACAAAAAGAGTTTGCCCATTTCTCCTACCACTGGCCCCTCCTCCACCCCATGCCTCTGGCAACCATCAATCTGTTCTCTGTATCTATGAGCCTGGCTTTGTTTGTAGAAAGACAGACAGAAAGATACATTCCACATATAAGAGAGATTGTACAATATTTTTCTTTCTCTGTGTGACTTAGTGTAATTCCTTTGAGATCTATACACTTTTTTTTAAAAGATTATTTATTTATTTATTTATTTATTTATTTATTTATTTATTTGACAGAGAGAGTGAGAGATCACAAGTAGGCAGAGAAAGAAGAAGAAGCAAACTCCCTGCTGAGCAGAGAGCCCAATGCGGGCCTCGATCCCAGGACCCTAAGATCATGACCTGAGCCAAAGGCAGAGGCTTTAACCCACTGAGCCACTCAGGCGCCCGAGATCTATCCATTTTGAGGCAAATGGCAAGAGTTTATTCATTTTTATGGCTGAATAATATTCCATTTACACACTCTGTGTGTATGTATCACAACTTCTTTATCCATCCTTCCAACAATAGACATCTAGGTTGTTTACATGTCTTGGCTACTGCAAATAATAATTCAATAAAATATAATTCAATAAAATTTTTTTCAAGATAGTGTTTTTGTTTTCCTTGGATATATACCAAGAAGTAGAGTTCCTAGACTATAATGTACAGTTGACTCTTGAACAATGTAAGGGGTAGAATTGCTGACCACCGAAGTAGTCAAAAATCTTCCTATAACTTTTGACTCTCCCAAAACTTAACTACTAGTAGCCCACTATTAACTAGAAGCCTTACCTCTAATATAAAGAGTCAATTATTGTTTGTTCTATTTCTGTGAAAAATACCGTCAGAACTTTGACAGGGATTGCACTGAATTTATATATTGCTTGGGGTAGTACGAACATTTCAATAATATTAATCCTCCCATCCCAAATGGAATATCTTTCCATTTGCTGTGCCTTCTTCAATTTCTTTCATTAATGTCTTGTTTTTCAATAGAAGTCCTAAAACTTCTTTTTCTATACCAAGTTCAGCCAGCAAAGAGGAACTAGAAAAAATTAGGAAGATGGCATTTATCTCTTTTTTGGTAAGCATGTCTTCATAATGGAGATATAATGAACAAGCTGGAAAACAGCCAAAGGGCTGGCAGGGTAGAAGCTAATGGGGAGACCACATGGTCTATATCCAGATAATCAATGGGTCCTCAATGAATCCAGTAGACTTTTAAAACTATCAGCGACACATATAATATGCATTTGTTACAAGTTATGAGGTGGCGTGTGGTGGTGGAAGGAAGGGAATAAAACTATAAATATGTGGAAACCTTGCACAAAGAGAAAATGTTGCCCTACCCTGGTACAAAGCTTTATCTTTTGATAAAAAGTAAGCCTAACTTTCAGTAAAATTACATTAACAAGTATTTTCCAAATAAACATTATTACTCTTAGCAGCATGAGCAGTTAACAACAATGGGATTTCAGTACATTCCCAGATGATAATAACGAGCTGCAAAAGGTCAAGAAAATCCAAGACAGTACATACACAATGATGGAGTCACTGTTCTCTTTTATTTACAAACAGAGAAAGAAACTTTTTTATTTAGTATCATTACGAGAAACCCACCCATATATGGAAATAGTAGCTTGTGCAGTTAACTCAAAATACAGTCCAAAACCACATGTGCTGGATGACATGGAAAATCCAGTCTCATAAAACCAAACCACCACCATTTAAAATAACATGCCAGCAAAATTAACAGCTTATAGATTACAGCCTTCAATTAAACAAAGGGTAGTATATGATTTTGTTTTTGTTTGTTTTAATTCAACTGGCATCAGACACATGAAGTCTACAAAGATATCATATCAAAAATAAATAAAAACCAAAAAGAAACTATACATGAAAAGAAACTGATGTAGTGGAACTGACATAGTAGCAAAAATGGAAAATAATCTAAAGTTCTATTAACAGCATAAAAGAGAAAAATACGGATAAAATCATACAATTGAGTGTAATACAGTCTTAAAACTCACTGAACTATAGCAGTGGTGCTACGGGGAAGAATTATGTTCCCCCAAAATTTGTATCCTTCACCTCCATCCAGTACCTCAGACTGTAACTATATTTGGATCTAGGGCCTTTAAAGAAGTGATTACATTAAAATGAAGCCATTCGGGTGGGTCCTAAACCAATAGGACTAATGTCCTTACAAAAAGAGGGAATTCAGACACACAGAGACATGAGAGATGTCTACCCACGCACCATAAGAGGACAAAGCATACAAAGTCACCAGCCAAAAGGTGATTATCTGCAAGCCAAGGAGATCAGAATCAAGCAAATCTGCTGACACCTTCATCTTGAGTCTCCAACCCCCAAAACAGGGAGAAAATAAATTTCTGTTGTTTAAGCCACTCAGTCCTTAGTATTTTGTTAAGGCAGCCCTGAAAAACTAATACAAATGTCTCACACATAAATATCTGTAACATCACCTGGAAGGCCTGTTAAAACATAGGTTGCTGGGCCCTGGTCTCAGAGTTTCTGGTTCAGTAGATCTGGAATGAGGCCTAAAACAGGGCTAGCTAGCTTCATGGGCACATGAACATGCTTCCAAGGGTCCCCACTCTTGATTTAATGCTCTGCTGCTGCTATTTCCAAGTTATAAATAGTTTTTGAACAAGTGGCCCAGCATTTTCATTTTGCACTGGGCTGCACAAATGTATCCAGTCCTGGCCTGAGAATTTTGCATTTCTAACAAGTTCCCAAGTGAAGTTCAAGTTGCTGGTTGGGGATGACATTCTGAGAGCAACTGAACTACAGCAACATCTGTCTAAATCAGGACGAGTCTAAAAACATAATTTGGGCAGAAAAGAGCAAGATGAAAAAGGACAGGTATAGTTATCATTTATGTAAGATGTTTGTCATGGATACATATGTATTAAATAAAAGCATAAAAACAAGCATGACAATGGAAACACCCAATTCATAATACTTGCAACCTCTGAAGTGAGGAAAGAATAGAATTAGGAATTAGCACCAGAGAAAAGGCCTTATCTCTTTCTATCTATAAAATTCTAGTTATCAAAGAATTAAAAAGTAAAAAAATTGAAGTAAGCATGGCCAAAAAGCTCAAATTTGGATGAGCTAGGAGAGAGTTATACTGTAATTTCCTCTATACTTTTTGCACTTTTCTGTAAATTTACACTTGGAAAAATTATAAAGGGAAAGAAAAGAATCTTAACTTTCATATGATCTGATTAACTTTGGTATCACCCACAATCTACTAAAACACTCCATTAGAATTTAGAAAATTTGCCAGTGGGAAAAACAATTCTACTTATGAAAAAAAATCCCTTCACAATAGCCAATATATGAAGTTATATGAAGTTTGACAATCATAATTTAAAAGAGTAAATGGATATATTTTGGATGAATAAAAAAAATTCCATTGCTGCTGAAAATCTCTAATTGAGGAAATTTTATTAAAAAGTGATTTTGAGGAGCATCTGGGTAGTGTAATCAGTTATGCACCCAACTCTTGGTTTCAGCTCAGGTTCTGATCTAGGGGTCATGAGATTGAGCCCCACTTCAGGCTTTGCATGGAACCTGCTTAAGACTCTCTCTCTCTCCTTCCCCTCCTCTCTCACTCTCAAATAAATAAATAAATCTTTAACAAAAAAAAAAAGAAGAAGAAGTGAAAGAGTACTCTTAAGAAGAGTAAATGGGTACAAATCTACTTTAAAGTTGCTGGTTGAGGACCGCATTCTGAGAGCAACTGAACTACAACAATATGTGTCTAAACCAACGTAAGTCCAAAAAACATAATTTGGGCAAAAAAGAGGAGAGAGTCTGCTTAGGATTCTCTCTCTCATTCTCTCTCAAATAAATAAATCTTAAAAAAAAAGTTATTTTGAAAATAAAAAGAGTAAAGGGATACAAATCTACCTTAAATGAGCAGCATGTGCTAAAAATAAGATACTATGTAGATTAAGAATACTAAAAGAGAGAACTACTATGAAAATAATAGTAACTATCATTTAGGTTAATTTGACTATTATATGTCTTTTTATGAAGTGATGAGAATAAATCTTAAGCTATTTAGAGGAACACAAATGAAATATAATGAATGTTAAAATTTTTCCAAACCTAGATAAAATAATATGAAAAGGTTATTATCCCTAACATATAGAAAATCTGTGCAAATTAAAATGAAAAATAAATACAAAACATTAGAAAGAAAATTTCACTCAAATACAGAATAAGTACAAATTATATAAATGTTACCTTTCAACTATCAAATTCACCAACCATATTTATAAAATGATGAGTGCAGCTATTCTCATGTCAGCGTGAATATAAAATAGTAAAATTTTATAAAAAGCTATTTTTGAAAGATTTCATTTTTTTAAGTAATCTCTATATCCAACATGGGGCTCAAATACACCCCAAGATCAAGAGTAGCAGGCTCCACCAACTGATCCAGCAACGCACCTCTGAAATCCAGGACCTTAAAAACACTGATACCCTTTGCTCCAGTTAATTTTCTTTCTAGTAATATATCCTACAGAAAAAAAATCAAAATAATGACAACAAACATTCACACATACATCTATTACAACATTATTTATATTTTAGAAAAAATATAAAAAACTAAATCAATTATGATACAGCCATATGATAGATGAAACTGAATGATTTATTTATGATTTAATTATGATAGAAAATGAAATTACAGCCAAGGTGCCCATCAACAGATGAATGGATAAAGAAGATGTGGTACATATATATATACAATGGAATACTATGCCTCCATCAGAAAGGATGAATATCCAACTTTTGTAGCAACATGGACTGGACTGGAAGAGATTATGCTGAGTGAAATAAACCAAGAAGAGAAAGTCAAGTATCACATGGTTTCACTTCTTGAGGTGCATGAGGGGTAACCTGGAGGACAGTGGGAGAAGGAAAGTAAATGGGAAGTAGGGTAATCCAGGGAGGGAAACGAAACAACAGAGACTCTGGACACAGAAACAAACTGAGGGACTTGGAGGGAGGGGAGTGGAGGGATGGGAGAGCCTGGTGGTGGGTACTGGGGACACCTAAAGCGTGGAGCACTGGGTGTGGAGAATGGGGAATGAATCTTGGAACACTGGAAAAAAAAAAAATTTTAGTAACAATAAAAAAAATTCCACATATGAGTAAAAAAAAAAGAAAGAAAATGAAATTACAAAGGAAGATCATAAAATCATTAATTCTATGTTCTTAACTATGGAAAACTATAAACTTTCAAAAAAAAAAAAAAAATGAGGGGCACCTGGCTGGCTCAGTTGGTAGAGCATGCAACTCTTGATCTCAGGGTCATGAGTTCAAGCCCCATATCAGGTGTGGAGCCGATACTTAAAAATGAAAATTTTAATGAAAGGAAATATGCCAAATATGAACAGCCTGCCTCTGGATAATGAGATCATAGGCAAGTTACTTCCTCAGCTTCTTTTCTGTAGCATATGTCTTACTTTTATAATTAGAAAAATAAAAATAGAAAAAAAGTAACACTTTTCACTAAATATAAAACATTTCAAACTAAGGTATTAGGGCATTTAATATAATACGTTAGTTAAATGTTATTTTAATAAATTTGAAGCACTCATTTCAGCAAAAAGTTGATGAATAACTTATAAAGCATAATATACCCTTCAAAATGGAGACATATTCATCCTGAATTCCTTCACGGGTTTTCCTCAATTGGAATTCCTTCCAGTCACAGGCACCGACAGTGGTTCTAACTTCAAAGTATCTACATATTCTAAACTGGTTTCTTAATCCATCATTCTGGTCATAATCAAAAGTCATAATCCTATATCACATATCTTCATCAACCTGCCTCAGATAATATCTGAATGCCCAGGACCCTCATCCCTTTACATATAATATCTCTATTTTACAAACCAGCTCTCAATGGAAAGTATCATCACCTTGACTTTGTAAATGTATGAACTCAGAGAGGCTATGTAACTGTCCCAACGTCACATGACTTGTAAATACAGGAACTGAGACTAGAACACTGGTCATTCAGATGCAGTACATCACAGCACCTTTCAATAAAGCTGACATAACATAAAATCCTGTGTTTTCCAATTTCAGTCCTGCCTCCTAAGGACAAACAAGGACAGCATTCCAGAAAGAAATAAAACCACAAACAAAGTGTAAAGGAGCTGGTTATTAAATCACAGGAAAGTGCTTCAATTTGTACCCTTATTTTCTGCCTTCTATATATACTATTGAATACTGGTACCTCACTCAAGAGAATCACTTAGTCTGAGGCCACAGATAAGAGAATACAAGTAACCAAGCAAACTGTATTTTTCATAAATGGCCACAGCAATACAGTTCTTCCAAGAACTTGCCACTCACATCCCTCAGAAATGGAGACAATATATCCCTTCCAGGTTTAATTCAGCAGGGCTTTGTAACCAAGGAACAAAATGTCTTGGAAATAATACCATGTGACTTCTAAAAGCTATAAAAGGCAATATAGGCATAGGTTCATCCTGTCTCTGTCTCTCCACGCACCCCTTTTACCTCTTACTCTCTCCCCCTCCCTCCTTCCCTGCTCCTCCCTTACAACCCAGCCACCATACTGTGTGGAAAGCCAGGCAACGTGGAAAGGTCACATATAGGTGTTCTAATCAAGACCCTCACTTGTTATCCTAACTAACAGGAAGCATCAATCACCAGACATGTGCCTGGGCAAGCCTTCAGATGATTCTAAGTCGCTGGCCCTTTGGAGCCACACAACTGACACAGACTGAAGCAAAGATGAACTATGTCAAAGGAACCTTTCTAAATCACAGACTCCTGAGCAAAATAAATATTTTAAGCCAGTAAGCTTAACAGTGATTTGTAAAGTAGTAAGAGGTCACCAAAACAGATGTTTGGGGCTGTTTTCACAACAAGTTAGTTTAGTGATAATTCCACGCAAACTTACAAGATAACTTTCTACAATTATCCTCTTTCTGAATTAGCTGACTCACAGCCCATAGCTCTTGTGACTTCTGATTGGTCTCTCAAGGCTTGAGCTTTCAGGGCTGCTTGATTCTCCTTTTATAGTCAAACTACAGACCTTGCTGCAATAAAGTATATTACCTTAAACGTTAGTATCACCTTAAAGGTTTTCAGGGGGAAGTTCTAAGCAAAGACCTCAAAAACCCCTTTAAAACATAATCATGACACTCATGTTTTGGCTTATACCACAAAAGATACTCGTAGAGAGTTACCATCAATTACCAATGCTCCAGAGAGTACAGAATTTCCACAAAATATTTTAATGGATAGATAATGCACAGCAAAATTATTGGGAAAAAAGAACACAAAAAATTTAAGTGGTGAGAGGAAAAAGAATAATAAGACACTGTACTTCTAATGCAGAGTTCTGTAGTCTGCAGATTTCTCTACAAGTTTAGGCCAGTATACTGTTTATTGACTGCTTTGACTTTATTTTTTTAATACAGCTTCACATACAAATTTGAATCAACTAAGTGGAAGGAAGTAAATAAATTTTCCGTTCCATATAAATATAACATAATTTTACCAGCTAGAAAATACTTCAATGATAAGGTTTGCATGAAGCCAATTAAATGCAAATAAAACAGAAACAGTGAAATCAGTGTACTTTATAGCTTTTGGGAAGGAATTTTAGGATGGTAGTGGCAAACATCACATTAAAAGTTAAGTTCGGGGCACCTTGATGGCTCAGTGGTTCATCCCCTCAGGTCCTGATCCTGGACTCCTGGGATTGAGCCCCGCATCGGGCTGCCTGCTTGGTGGGAAGCCTGCTTCTCCCTCTCTCACTCCCCCTCCTTGTGTTCCCTCTCTAGCTGTGTTTCTCTCTGTCAAATAAATAAATAAAATCTTAGAAAGAAAGAAAGAAAGAAAGAAAGAAAGAAAGAAAGAAAGAAAGAAAGAAAGAAAGAAAGAAAGAAAGAAAGAAAGATTGATTAACAAAGTCCATCATTTGTAGACATTGATGATCAAATGATTTGACCAATATACATTCTTTGATGAGAAAATACATCAAGCTGGTTATCAAACATAAATTCCATGAAAATTAGTTCAAAAAAAAGTTTTTGTTTTCTAAGCATCATTCCCATTTGCACAAGATCTTTTCTGATATCATAACAAATAAACCTCTTCTTTTTACTGAATCTGTTTCTTCTCTCGTAGCTCCAACCTCCCCATCATGGCTTATTCAGAGCCACATAATATAGGAAAAACTATCATCGCCATCACTGGAAAAGTAAAATTCCTCTATTCTCCTTCATTAACTTTTGAATATATGATATATGCACATCAGGTGAGTTGCTAAAATACATGTCATATATTATGGATACAGAGTTCACTGTCAAATCTACTTATATCTAATTTTTTGATGGAAATAATATTATTCAAATATACAAACTTCAGATTAAATGAAAGAATATGAATGTTAAAATTTAAGTTACCCTCCTCCTTTTGATGAAAAAAAAACCTACATAAAAGAAACCACAATCTGTCTATAAAACTATAAAGAACAATGAAGCCAGGAGGAAGGCTTAAAGATATCTATACTCTTTTAAGTGATATTTTAAGCTGACTCCATCCTTTATAGTTCCTATCTGTTGCATAAAACATTACAGAGACTAATAAGTTTTAAGGGCTGGTGTGACTTAATATGAATGAAACAGTTGGAAATACTCAAAACTCTAAGGCACATTGGTTACTGGGGCATGTTTTCAAGATCAACTGGGTAAACTAAATTATACAAACCTAAAAAAGGAAATGACAAGTGATAGATGGCTAAAAAATCAGCAACAATTAGTACTACTGAGAATTTCTGCATTAAAAAAGAGGCCACCTTGACCTGCAGATCTCTTTTGTCTTAGTTTGAAGGGGACTACCCTTGTAATTGTAATTCTCACCATGTCCTACTGTGTATTCCCAGATATTCCAATGTTCCTGAAAGAATTTGGGTTAGTAAAATCTACTTTAGACTTTAAAATTAGGGAAGAGACCATCTGTTTTATACATTACTGTATCCCAAGTCCCTGGTAGAGTACATACACTCAAAATGTTTGTTGAATGAATTAGAAAGAGGAATATAGGTAGGGAGAAAACAAAAAAGGAAGGACAAAAGGAAACAGATGCTCTGCTGCAAACTTGAATAACAGAAGATTCAAATTATATAAGAAAATACAATTGTCTCCCAAGAAAAAAAATTCTCACACAAATTTCTTGACCACTGATTGGCCAGATTCCTGGTATTTTTTTCCCCATGAAAACCATGTAAGAAATTCAAGCTCCAAGTGCTGCTAGAATCTCTAAGTGCAGAAGTGAGAATGCATACATATAACAATAACTCTCAAGAACAGAAAGTGCAGTAAAAGAAATAACAAGGGAATTAAAATGGCACACTAGAAAATAGGTATTTAACATAAAAGGAAGTAACAGAGTAACAAATAACCAAGAAAAGCAAAAAACATATATAATACATTTAGCAAAATGGTAGATATTAATCATATTTGATCAGTAATTACACTAAAGGTTAATGGACTAAACATTGAAACCAAAAGGTACAGATTGGCAAAATAAATAAGAAAACATGATCTGACTACATGCCATCTATAAGACATACTTTATTTTCAAAGACACAATTAGTTGAAGTAAAAGTATGGTACAAAACTATATATATATATATATATATATATATATATATATATATGCCATCCCATAATAACCAAAAGGATCTGGATTAGCTATACTATACAAAAGAGACAGTAAGACAAAAACTATACCAAATACAAAGAAGAACATTTTATAAGGACAAAAATGTACTCTCAGTAAGACATAACAGTTATAAACATACGTGCACAAAATAAAAACAGCCTCAACTACATGAAGGAAAAGATGACAGAATTGAAGGGAGAAATACATACTTCAACAATAATAGTCTTTATTGTTAAGTCTTTATTAATAAACTTTAGTGCCTCACTTTCAACACCATTATTGAAAGAAATGACTAGGAAAATTCACAGAAGATCAAAAAGGAAACAGAAGACCTGAACAAGACTATAAACCAACTGAACTTAACAGACATCAACAGAACACTACACCCAGCAACAGCAGAACATTCTCTGGGATAGACCATATGTTCGGCCATAAAAACAAGGACTGAAATCATACAAAGCATGTTCTCCAACCACAATAAAATTAAATTAGAAATCAACAATGGAAGGAAATTTGGGGCATTAACAAAGATGTAGAAATTAAATAACACACTTCTAAATAACCAATAGGTCAAAAAAGAAATCAAAAGGGAAGTTAGGAAATACTTTGAGTTGAATAAAAATGAAAACACAACATACCAAAACTTATGGGATACAGCTAAAGAAGTGCTCACCTGAAAACTTACAGCTATAAATGCCTAAAATAAAAAAGATGCTAATAAATAACCTTAATAAACTAGAGGAAGAAGAGCAAATTAAATCCAAGCAGAAAAAATGGAATAATAAAGATTAGACCAGAAACTAATAAAATACAAAATGGAAAAACAGAGAAAAGTAACAAAACCAAAAGTTAGTTCTTTGAAAAGATCAACAAAATTAACAAATCTTTAGCTAGAAAGATCAAGAAAAAAAGAGATAGGCACCTGGGTGGCTCAGTGGGTTAAAGCCTCTGCCTTAGGCTCAGGTCATGATCTCAGGGTCCTGGGATCAAGGCCTATGGCAGGCTCTCTGCTCAGCGGGGAGCCTGCTTCCTCCTCTCTCTCTCTGCCTGCTTCTCTGCCTACTTGTGATCTCTCTGTCAAATAAATAAAATATTTTTTTAAAAAAAGAAAGAAAAAGAAAAAAGAAAAAAAGAGACAAGAAGGGACACCATTACTGATCCTACATAACTACAAAGGATGTAAGGAATACTATTAACAAATGAATGCCAACAAATTAGATAATCTAATAAAATGAACAAATCCAAAAAAGCCACAATTACTAAAACTTAAGAAGAAATAGAACATCTGAATGAGTATTTAATAAGTAAAGTTGTTGAATTTTTAATCAAAAGACTTCCCATCAATAAAGCCCAGTATCTACCTTTACCAGTGAATTTCACCAAACATTTAAAAGAATAAACACTAAATCTTTACAACCCTTCCCAAAAATAAAATAGGAGAAAATATTTCCAAACAATTTCTATGAGGGTAGTATTATCTTGAGACTAAAACCAAATAAAAGATATCTCAAAATATCTATAGCCCAGGAGCCCCTTGCTGGCTCATTAGGAAGAACATGCAACTCGATCTCAAGTTTGTGAGTTTAAGCCCCATATTAGAAGTAGAGACTACTAAAATAAATAAACTTAGGGGCGCCTGGGTTGCTCAGTCAGTTAAGCATCTGTCTTCAGCTCAGGTCATGATCCCAGGGTCCTGGGATCAAGCCCCACATCAGGCTCCCTATTTAGTGGAGAGTCTGCTTCTCCCTCTCCCTCTGCCCCTTCTCCCATTCTCTCTCTCTCTCTCTACCTCAAATAAATAAAATCTTTAAAAAATAAATAAATAAATAAAGCATTTCAAGAATTAAAAATAGGAGGCAATTTCCTCAATCTGACAAAGAAAACCCAGGAAAAACCCACAGCTAGACTCACACATAATGGTAAAAGACTAAAAGATTTTCCCCTACAATCAGGAATAAGACAAGGATATCAACTCTCACCACTTCTATTCAATATTCTATTAGAAGTTATAATCAGAACAGTTTTCAAGGAAAAGATATAAAAGCCATCCAGAAAGGAAAGGAAAAAGTAACACTATCCCTTTGCGTTAAATTTTACATAAAGAAATTCCTAAGGAATCCACTAAAAGCTATCAGAACTACTCAGTGAGTTTGGCAAGTTTGCAGGATACAAGTTCAATATACAAAGATCAGTTGAATTTCTGTACACTAGCAATGAATAATCCAAAATGAAGATAAGGAAAAAATCTTTATTTAAATTTGCATCAAAAAGAATCAAATACTTAGAAGTAAATTTAACAAAAGAAGTACAGACCTTGCCCCCTGATAATTTCAAAATACTGTTGAAGGGTAGAAAGAAAGAAATGGAAAGACATCCCATAATCATAGATTAGAGGACTTAATACTTTTATCTCTGATCAAGAGCACTTTCATGGTGTTACTGACCATTCATTTATCTTCTTCGCAGAAATATCTATTCAGATACTTTGCCCATTTTTTTACTTGGGTTGTCATTTATTGCTGAGTTGTAGGAGTTTTTAATATATTATGGATACAAGTCCCTTATCAGAAATATGATTTGCAAATATTTTCTCCCACTCGTGGGTTGTCTGCTCAGTTTCTTGATAGGGTCCTTTGAAAAACAAAAGTTTTACATTTTGATAAAGGCCAATTTGGCTACTTTTTCTTTGGTCAATTTTGGTGTCATTCCTACAAAGCAGCTATTTCCTAAATGAAGAACTCCTGCACCACACCAAGATGCTTCCATTTTTCAGCCCAATTGGAGCAGAAAGTAAAGGAAATATAGATGGGAAGAATAAAGTTTGGGGTTTTTTTAAGATTTTATTTATTTATTTGACAGAGAGAAACACAAGAAGGAACACAAGCAGGGGGAGTGAGAAAGGGAGAGGCAGGCTTCCTGCCTACAGGGAGCCGGATGGAGGGCTCGATCCCCAGACCCCGGGATCATGACCTGAGCCTAAGGTAGTCACCCAACCAACTGAGCAACCCAGGCACCCCAGGAAGAATAAAGTTTGGACAGCTAGAAGTGGTAATACTATTTTATCTATTCAATCATTACTAAGAATATATGTTTATATCAAATATGGAAGTCTTTCTTGTATAAGTCTAAGAAATAAGGACTTAAGATATCAATTACCCTTTGATTGCTAACCAATAAACCCTCACTCATTTAACTTTCCATGGCCATTTAACCTTCCATGGCCAATCCCTGAGCAAATTCACCTCATAACATCTCCTTTTTGACTTCCACACTACTGAACACTGATGAGAGTGGGGAAAAGGACACATACTAGTTGGTGCCAATAAAAATGTGTAGTTCTTGGCTAGGAATTCTTGCTTTGGGAAGGCTCACTCTGTTTTATTCTTTAATCACAGCAACTGCTCCAGGTCTTTCTCAAAGTTCTCAACACCTACCAACTCTTAGCAGATGACCACTCTTTTTATTCAATAGGCTTTCTATAGATCATTTAACATGAGTCACTAACCTCTTCCCATAAATTATAAGTAGGTGACTCATTTATAAGCAGAAAAATCATGTTCTTCTCCCCCCCAGCTCACAAGAAGAGCTCCTTTTTCTCTCTGTTTAGCCCCATCTTCTTTAAGACTGTGAATCACCAGTTACTCCCTCTCTGAAACCTTCAACCCCCTTTTTATGACCAGTGCCCTTGTAGCTTTGATAAATTCATCCATTTCCCTCAACAATTAAAATCCTTTACCTTAATCCTTTGAATTATCATTTCCACTTTTTCCACTAACTTTTCTTAAAGGAGTCTACATTATTGATTCCTTGTCTTCAAACTCACTCCTTCATTATTTGATTTCTAATCATACTAGTCTGCTAAAGTCACGCTCAAAAGAGTTCCCAGTGGTCACCAAACACCAGATGAGGTTTACTTGCTCTTCATATACTTTTAAATCTACACAGCATTTAATAAGGTTCATCATCCTATCTTTAAAACTTCCCTGTTTTGACTTACATAACTGTATTCTCTGGCTCTGTCATTTTATTTCTCACCATTCCTCACAGGCAACTCCCAGAACCTCTTAAATGCACACATTTATCCAGATTCTGCCACTTAATCTTATACAAGCTCTTCTTTTCACTCCTATTGTTACCAACCCAAATTCAAATTCAAATTCAAATTTCATATTACTACTTGTCTGAATCAGCCACCATGCCTCTACAATATTACTCCTTAATCCAAGAAACCAATTGCTTTGATAACATTCCTAAGATTTAGCCTTATCTCATTCTTCCACTTAAAAGAGAGGAAGCATGTAGATTCAAAAGAACATTTGGTTTGAATCCTAGCTCAGACAATTACTTACCATGAGACTTTGGTAAGTCGCTTAACTCCTCTGAACCTCAGTACTTCTCTTCTTTAAAATGAGAGTTGTGGGGGCACCTGGCCAGCTCAGTCAGTACAGCGTGTGACTCTTGATCTAGGGGTTGTGAGTCTGAGTCCCCATGTTGGGTGTAGAGATTACTTAAAAATAAAATCTTAAAAACAAAAAAACAAAAAACCGAGGGTTGTAATATGTACTAAACATGAGTCGTTACAAATCACAAGATGTGTTCGGTCCTGTACATAAGAGACATTCTATAATCTTCAAGAGCTGTCTACTGACTAACAAATAAGATCTACACACCTTTACAAGACAGTCAAACCCAATTTTTCTAGACTAATAGCCACAGGCTTCCCCTCTGGTCTTATGCAGGACCACTACGGAGACTTCACTGATACACTGTACCATACCTCTGCCTTTTTCTTTTAAGTACTCAGTCTGAAACAGCCTTTCCCCAAATCTCCCCTTGCCAATTTTCTACCAATTACTTAAGGCCCAGTTCAAGTATCACATCCTTTACAAAATACCTAATATGAAATAATTTTTTCCTGGGTTTTATTTCTGCCTCTTTTACACCATGTGCTCCATTCAAGTTAGTTATGCACAAGTCCTTCTTCCTTATTAGAATGCAAACTCTTCAAGGGATGAAACTATGTGTTCTATCTACTACATTGTCAATACACAATACTACAACAGAAGCATTAAAAATAATAGTAATAATTGTGACACAGAATTCTGAGATAGATTTCCAATAATATTCATAAAATTTATCCCCAATAATTTATGTAGCCACCTATCTTATTTATATGCTCACTATGGAAATCACATAAAAATATCCAATAAGTTGGGACATGTCTAAAGGGAGATAAGACTTACTTAAATTATATAACTGAAACACAAATAAGATGTTTGTAAGGCGGAGAATAATATGATTTTAACAGTCAAATCCTATCAATTCGAAAGGATAAATAAACCTTGTCATTTTATTTCATTTTTAAAGTTAAACAAATTTTCAAGGAATTCCATTTTGGAAATATTCAAACAAAACAAATCATCATGTGCATGAACGAAATGTACCACAAAGCTACGTATCAATGAAACTGTCAATATATTTTACAAAAATTAAGCAGAGCTAATCATTTTTACCAGACTAGACTACACAGTTCTTGAATAGTAAATAGAAGAAATAAACAAGCAAATCATACATAAAAGGAATGATCAAATAATCAACTAGTCTTCAAGCACAATGTGACATGATGAATTTAAAAAAGCTACAGCGTTTTGCCAAACGTCTACCCCAGAACATAAGGAAAGAAAAAAACCACAGAGACACGTGTGGTATAGATGCAAGTATGTACAAACGGAAAGAGTGGCTAAAAGATTAGAAAGAGTGGGAAGCACCTGCTTCCAATTTGTCTAGTATACACTGTAAATAGTACCTGTTTCCTGAGTTGTAAAAGCTATAAAAGGAAATTCCACTTTGGCATTAGTGTATGTGCGCATATATGCACATACATCCCATGTAGTTGTACTGAGAGACCTTCTATAGGTCTAAAAATTCAGACAGGTCCTATCTAGATAACTATCAAGATCAACGTTATTGCTGCATCTTTGTAAGACTCACCACGTAAAGAACAGAAGTCTTCCCTGTGTGGATGGCATACAGTTCAAAGTGGGTTAAGTAAGGACCCTACAGATATCTAGAGAACAAGGCAGTGTTTTCACTTGGGATATGTTATCAGTCTCTCTAGATACTGAATCCCTGACGTCTGGATATAGGAATAAAACCAATTATTTCATGTTTTAAGATATATAATCAATACATACATGCAAACATTAGATTTCTAAGCTATAAGAAGAGTACAAATAGTTACCTTCCTATTTATGTGCAATAATAAAGATTATTTACAGTTGACTTGACTGAATATCTGTCTCTGAATCTCTTTTGGCTTTTTAACCCTCACAAGTGTGTGAGCTGATCATTTAAGAAATATTTTACTACATTGGGGTGCCTGGTTGGCTCAGTTGGTTAAGTGACTGCCTTTGGCTCAGGTCATGATCCCGGAGACCCGGGATTGAGTCCCACATTGGGCTCCCTGCTCAGCGGGAAGCCTGCTTCTCCCTCTCTCACTCCCCCTGCTTGTGTTCCCTCTCTGGCTGTGTTTCTCTCTGTCAAATAAATAAAATCTTAAAAAAAAAAAAAAAATATATATATATATATATATATATATATATATATATATTTTACTACAAAATCCAATTCCCTTATAGAAACTATACAGTGGCCCTATTTGGTATCATAGAACTCTGTGAAGGTCTCATGCAAAGAATCCTCTCTCCCAAAATACCAACTTAACTATATATAGAAAGAGGATTTTACCTACCAATTAGGGTTTCTTCCCGAATGTTTGATGAACTTTGACTTATCTTGCTCCCTTTTTCTATGACTCCCTGAAAGTGTTTCCAGAGCCTAAATTTGTATACTAATTCTAACCCCCTCCCTAATGCTACCATTTATCAGCAGGGTAAAGTGTGTTTCCTTTATTATATCTTTATAAAGGCATAGTTCTCTTGCAAATTAGATGACTTTATGCAGCATGCTGTATTGTTTTAACTGATTTTCTTATTTTCTTCTCCTTTGGAAAATGAACTCTTTAAAGCCTATGTCAGGTCTTTTTCTGTATCTCTGGCAACCAGCACAGCACTTACTGCAAAGAAAGTATTTAACATCTATCAATCAAACAGAGACATAAGGAGATAATTGTTGAAGATGGGCAATGGGTACATGCAGAGTAGGGGAGGAATGGGGTTTCATTCTACTAATCTTCTTCTGTGTGTGTGTGTACACACAAAATTTTTCATATATATTTTTAACTTTTCAAATTCTGGAAAAGAGACACTTGTAGCTGTACATCAGTAACCTTTGCATACATGAGTCTAAAAATGAACTGGACCTGTTCAAGGAAGACTCAAGTTTTAAGAGTTTTGTTCAAAACTAGGATCAATGAGTAGAAACCAAACCTTTGGTTTGCATAAGAACGAAGTCTTCAGTAACTAATGGTATCTGAAAATGAAGCTGGTTCCAAGGCAGAAAGAGAGGGGGCCCTGCTACTGGGCTAACTATATTCAAGAAGGAGTTGGCCAATGAAACCGGAATACTATTTACAGCATTAAAACACCATATGGAAAAAATGAATTCTAAGGGATCTTCAAATTTCTGAGTATCTGAAAACAGAGTTTATTATCTTAAAACAGATACACAGAAGTCAATATAAAGATGACTGTTGATTTCACATTCCTTATAAAGCATCTATAAAGAACGAGATTCTTTCTCAAAACTTACTTCCTCAAAAGCCTCACCTTACAAGTGTTCACTCTCTGAACTCCAGCTTCCCTAGCCTTTTTGCAGGCCCTCAGTGTGCCCTGTGACACTACACATACTATTCAGATAGCAGCTAAGGCACACTGCCTAGGAAAAGGCTTTTCCTACCTGGCCATATCAGGCTCTTCCATTACATGCTCTCAGACAAACACAACCCTTTACTGGAGGGCAGAGAGCCCATGTTTTTGCTCTTCACTGTATCCCCAAGGCCTATCACTAAGCTTGGCATATTGTAAGTGCTCAAAAAGTATTTGTTGAATGGATGAAGGATAAAGGAATACATTCCCTATGAGCCTAGGCTAGCATTTTCATAAAGTAACGATCTAAACTGAATACAAGTCAACTTGTCAAAATATGACCAAGCTATTTCTTTATCACAAGTGATTAAACTACTTCCCTTAGAAACTAAGGACAATAAAAAAAATAAAAAAAATAAATAAATAAAAAATAAAAAAAAGAAACTAAGGACAATAAGAAAATAGCTAGCTCCCAAGGCAATATTATCATACTTGTTTTATTAGGAAAATATAACACATTCTCAATAACTTTTAGCTTCACCATATACAAAAGGAATTTATTTCCCAGGACCCTTTTAGGATTCTGACAAGCAAATGATTCTCAAGTCAAACTGTGGGTTATTAAGATGAAAGAATATATTATATGAATATGAAGTTTAATGAGGACATTAGGTAATGAAGAAGCAGTGAGAGTTTCAGGACAGATGGACAACTGTCAGGCTATATAAAATATCTCCAAACTGTATTTGAAGAACGATATGAAAATGCTCATGGTAGGAGTACTTTGTGTTGCTAAGAAACACTGAAGATTGATGAATAAATTGTTTCTTTTACAAAGGTCAGCTACAATCATCTCATTTATCAGTGTAATTCCTTTTAATGATTACTAATTTTTAAGTCTTTACAAAGTATACCAATCTAAACAAAAAGGAAGACATAAATTGCATTTAACACTCAGAAATCACTAATATATTTATGTATACAGGGATATTTAGAGTGGCATTTTATTGGCTTCCAAAAGAAGTGTGTTTTTTAAGACAAAGTTACAAAAGCTTTTCAGTACTAAGACTGTAAGGAATAAAAAATATATTAAAGTTTTTAAAGTACAAAAAAAATGTCTACCCACACTGAAACTATCACTATAGCTAATATATAAAATGCTTGAAATTCAAAAAAAAAATGCTTGAAATTCTAAGTAAGTAAAAATTCTAACAAAGTTAAACACGAGGTTTTAGGAATTTCTTATTTTTTTATTTTAGTGCCCCTCTCATCCAACTCATATTCACCTGTTTTTTTTGTTGTTGTTGTTTTGTTTTGTTTTGTTTATTGTTACTAAATTTTTTTTTCCAGTGTTCCAAGATTCATTCCCCATTCCCCACACCCAGTGCTCCACGCTTAGGTGTCCCCAGTACCCACCACCAGGCTCTCCCATCCCTTCACCCCCCTCCCTCCAAGTCCCTCAGTTTGTTTCTGTGTCCAAAGTCTCTGTTGTTTCACCTGTTTGCTTGCTCTCTCTCTCTAAAATAAACAAAATCTCTCCAAATTTTTTTAAATGTACCCAACATGTTGACCATGCAGAAATTAAGGGTCTCATGCAAAAATTTTATTTTTATCTCTTTCTGGTCTATTAAACCTACTCAGCAGTAAAGCAACCTTTGCCCTAAAAATTCAAGTAATCCTCATGACTTAAGTAACAGAAAAACCATATAGTCACTTAAAATGGCAAGCCTCAGTTCAGTAATTTAAAATGGCAAATCCAGATAGACAACTATGGAAATCTGAATACAGACAATGTGTTATGTAATATTATTCTATCAGTGGTAAAGTCCTGGGTGTGATAACAGTATTGTGATTACATATGAAACTACCTCAATTTTTAAGATAAATAAGCTGAAGTATTTAGGGACAAAGTATCATTTTTCCCTCAATGGTCCAACCATACTCCACCTGCCAAAAAAGTATATATACCACATAAACCTGCAGTCAAAAGTTACTAACTGGTAAAAGTTATGATGTATTTATTATTTTATTGTTTTACATTTCTGTAGACTTGAAATTTTTCAAAATTGAAGATTAGATCCAAATAATAATCAAACTCCAAAGTACATTCAACACGAAATCTTATGTACTCCATTACGCTGATGCCTCCCAGAGCTGGCCACCATCAGTGATTGAAGGAACAATCTCTTTCTCTTCTCACCTAGCAAGTTTCTCTTCTGCCACTTTCCTGAGTTCTCAGAGCATACCAGGGTCAAGATCAGGGAGAGGAAAAGAGGCCAATCACACAGAACAGTTCTTATTTGACTGCTACAAAATGACCTACAACTAGGTGGATATGGCAGGTGTTTAAATCCAAATTTTCCTTTCATTTGCACAGCTTACGTGCATTCTTCCAAATAATGGAGGGTATTATCCTTCAATTGAGAAAATCCTGCCAGGGGCAGTGCTCTCCATCAACTAATAGCCCCTTCCCAATGCCCCCTCAGTTTCTGACCCTTGGCAGGATGACCCGCAACTCTCTTGCTGGGATCCTCTTGCCCTAGCAGAAAACTCTCTTGGGCAGATCCCTTTTCAATAACACCAGGTTAATATTTATATTCTGGAATACGCAAATACACTTTTGATCTACTGAAAGAGAGGAGTGCAATTATTTCTTCAAACCCAGACTTGCTGCCACAGCTCTCCCAGGCATGAGTCTCATGTGACCCCAAATGCAAGACCCATATCCTCCAGTGGAAGGTTCTCTCACAAAGTTTGGTGAAAGATTCAGACATCACTTACTTGTGGGATGCAGGGCTAAAACACACAGCCCTCCAGTGACATTCCAGAAGAATCTGCCTGATAAACTTTCTCCTTTGATAGCTCCATGTAAGTGAAGATTCCAACGTCACAAAACCAGAATTACTACAACTATGTATGTGGTGTGGTCCTTCCTTTGGATAGAGAAGAATAAGCATCTGTTGAATACTGATGCCCCAACTGAAAGTTCTCAAGTTTCCCGTTCTATTATCCCAGGACCTCTAGTATTTGGTGTAGTAAGGACTAAATGTTTCTATACACGTAAAGTACATACAACATGACCTCGGCACACAATAAGCTCTAACTTATTGTTAGTTACTATGATAATTACAAATTGAGTTCTCTTTTAAAAAGTTACCTAAACATATGTTGGTGAGAATATAGAGAAACTGCACTGCTGGTGGGAATGTAAAATGATGCAGCCACTATAAAAACAGTATGGTAGCTCCTCAAAAAATAAAACTAAAATTGCCATAAGAATTAGCAACTCCATTTCTAAATATATACCAAAAAGAACTGAAAGCAGGGGCTTGAATAGGTACTTGGACCCAAGTTCATAGCACTGCTATTCACAACAGTTAAAAGATGGAAGCACCCCAAGTGTCCACTGATGGGTGAATCAATTTTTTAAAACATAGTATATATATTTATATATAGATATATAATATATATCCATAAATAAATAATAAATATATTCTATATACTTATTCTATATATACATCCATTAATAATAAATATATAAATATATTCTATATATTCATTCTATATATATTCTATATGTACATATACATATATTATATATAAATAAATAATTTGGCCTTAAAAAAAGAAATTCTGACACATGTTCAACATAGATGAAACTTAAGGACATTATATTAAAAAAAAGAATCACTAAAGATAAGATACTATATAATTTCATTTATATGAGGTACCTAGAGCACTCATATTCATAGAGGAAAAAGTACAATGGTTGTTGCCAGGGGCTGGGGAGAGGGGGAAATGGGAAGTTACTGTTTAATGGGCATAAAGTTTTAGTTGGGAAATGAAAAAAGTTCTGGAGACAGAAGGTGGTGATGGTTACACAACAATGTAAATGTACTTAATGCCACTGAAAAATGGCTGAAATGGCAAATTTTAATATGCATATTTTATCACAATTAAAAAGTTTTTTAAAAACTGCCTATAAATAAGTGGTCAAATGTTACAAAATGATCAGATGATACAAAAATTCTATCAAAAAGAGATAAATCAATAAGTGGGGAAAATGCTGAGGTAATCCCCTATCCTCTGACCCTATAATCCCACTCGTAGATATATGCCCCCAAAGACCATACTGAACCTGTTTGAGGGTACTTAAACAAACAGCACCATTTGAGTGGGACTGGAGGCAACCCAGATGTCCACTACCCGGATGGATAACTCAGATGTGAACAAACTACATTTAGAAGTAATCAGCCAGAAATACATGCCATAACATGTCGAATCTAAAAACAGCAAGTGAAAAAAAGGTCTGAACATAAGATACCTAACAATATAAAAACCACTCTGCATTTATCAAAGACAAGTTACCAACCTAAGGGTTTATACTAAGCACATGTGAGTGGGGATCTGCTAAAGGAGGTGTGGGTAGAAAACCAGAGTGGGGATTAGGGTTAAAGTAAAAGAATGCAATAAAACAAGAAAAGTGTCTTCTCCTGACAACTGATAATAGGGTGTCATCAACTAAGGAGGATAATTCATGAAACTTTCTGAATAAAAGGCTCAAAGAACTTTTTATGCACTAACTTTTCTAAGTATCTATAAATTTTTACTCTGAAGCACTTTCATTTAGATAGCTTTTAATCTGACCATCTGTTTACAAAAGGCCATTACACTAGAAAAAGAAAAAAAATGGGCTTTTTTCACAATTGTGATGTCAATGTTTTAATCTTTATTAAAAAATAATCGATTCAGATGATAAAAGTCTTCCAACAAACCATTTTTATATATTTCAGTTACCTTACACAAAACACCCAATTGTGCAACATAACAAAGATATATATATATTTAAGAAAATTAACAAACTATAGATTTCTTTGCTGGTGATTATTTCCTAAACAGAAATTCCAAGGATGCAAATATCACTACCTGACATTGTGGAAGCAGTTAAACCATCTCTCTTAATTACAATATCAGACACAAAATGTAACCCTGGAAGGCTCTTTTAAAAACTACATCCACTACCAATGCCCATATGCTTTTTGACAAATAAAAGTATAATAAATGTCAGATTCTTTAAACTGTGACCTCAAATCACGAATCAAGACTTCTGAAGATAATTACCACTCCCCTAGGAGGTATGTCTCTGTTACCTTTTCATGCCAGCACAAGTCCCCAGTACATCATGGTCCTCAGGAAAATGGTTTTCAAATAGATGATCTTAGCAAATTGACAGTAGTTATAAATAGACAAAAGAATGTACAGAATGAACCAATGACAACCGACTTTTGCTTATCTGAAGGACTATCTGAAAATAGACTACTCAGTGAAAGTGGTGCATTCAGTCCTCCCTATCTATACCTGACACAGGTCTCTGAGAACGTAAAAGGACAACCAAACACCCAAGTCCTCCTTCTCTGTCCTTCCATGGCACCCATCACCCATCTCTATACTTAATCATAAAATACAGAAAATAGCTGTGTCTCTACCATTTGTATACAAGTCATTGAGGACTTGTGCTCATCCATGCCATCATAAATAGCTCCTGTCCTCACTAAGAGATATGTTGACCAAAACAGGTTAATCTAGAGGACTGCCATAAAATTTAAACAAAAAGAGAAAGATATGGATTATATCAGGGAATAAGTTAGTATATCAGCTCAGTTTGTTCACAGCCATTCCATCTTTACTGGGTGAACACTACTGAGATCAAATAAATGGACCTTTTATTTCTATATATTCCTTACTCTAGAACTGCAGTCATGCAAAACGATGCCTGTTGTCTTTAGAACACTCTTACACATAAGCGTATTCATTCAACAGACCACAACGGAGACCTACTTCAAGATACCCTAGGGGCGCCTGGGTGGCTCAGTTGGTTGAGCGACTGCTTTCAGCTCAGGTCATGATCCTGGAGACCCAGGATCGAGCCCCACATCGGGCTTCCTTCTCTGCGGGAAGCCTGCTTCTCCCTCTCTCAGTCCCTCTGCTTGTGTTCCCTCTCTAGCTTTGTTTCTCTCTGTTAAATAAATAAATAAATAAATAGATAGATAGATAGATAGATAGATAGATAGATAAAATCTTAAGATACCCTAAAGGCTTCCTATTTTAAAAAACTGTTCACATAAATATTCAATAAACATTTACAGAACATCAACTATGTGCCAGATTCTAGGCTAGTAATGCACTATGGGAGAATCAGAAGATGAGCAAAGCATTCGATGAGCTTACACTTTGGTAAGGACTACTTGACAAATATTCAAAGGACTGTAACATTCAAGTAAGAAAAGCACCACCATAAAAAAATGAGAGACTTTCAAGAATGACTAGAATTTTAACAAGGAAAGGTGAAAGGAGGTTTCAAGAAAGAAAATAGTATTATCAAAGAAAAAGAGATAGTACCAAGTATAAGGAATGCTGACCAAAATATTGGAGTATGTGTTAGGTATAAAATGGTAGAAAATGAGGGTAGACAAAGCACACTAAAGCCTAACTAGAGAGGTCCTTAAATGCCAGGATTAAATTTTAAAGCTTCCTTTTGTGAATAACAAGGACAATCAAAAAAATAAATAATAGTTTCAAAGAAGAGAGTCACTGAAAACTGAAATTGGTCTCAATATATTAACAAAATACCAGAGAAGGAAAAGAGAAATAAGGAAAACTAGAAAAGAAGCATCTTCAACAGGCCAAGGCTGTAGAAGTTAGCATGATACAAGTTTAAAAAGACATCAAGAAAGAGAAGAGGAAAGAAAGAGAGGAAGAAGGAAAGAAGGAAGGAAGGAAGGGAGGGAGGAAGGGAGGAAGGGGAGGGGAGAGGTGGGGTGGGGCGGGCTGAACAATGTTCAACTATTTTTTATACCAGGATATATACAAAGATCTTTTTTAATATATCCAAAAACTTGTTTTTTTCTGAAAATGTCAGTACTAAAAGAGAGTAAGAGAATATTTCCAATGCTCACTTTCATGGAATAACTGGCACCAGATATGCTCCCTTCCCACTATAATCAACCTGAAAACTGTACAAAATATATAAAACTGTTTCCAGACATTGCACAATGGGCAGTGCAGAACTGTGATCCCCGAAAAAAGGAAATCAGTACGGAAGACCTATGGCTCACCGCAGGGTTTCTACCTAGAAGCACTTTATGGACCACAGTTCGCGGAGATAAAAAGTGCATAGTGGTCCAGCTGAGTTGAGGAAACAGATTTTAGAGTTTCATCGAGGCTGAGGTAACTGGAATTTCTAGGATACAGTGCAAAAGAGAAAGGAGCAATACAGAGAAAAAGCTCCACCTATCTAAATAGGGACCCCATATGCATATTTCCAATGAATATTATAAGACTCCATGAAGCTAGGTGAAGAACAAAGATGAGAGAGTAATAACATGAACACTAATCAAAGGTCACATTGACCTAGAAGACATTCAAGATTACAACAGAAGAGCAGAGAGGCTTCATTGAACACACATGGTATTCAGCAGAGCATGAAAAAGGATCACATATTAGAATTGGATTAAATTAGCTCTAGAGCAAAGGCTACTCAAGAACAATCTACAAAGCATAAAAACCAGTCTTAAGAAAATCAAGCTGATCCACAAAGAATTTAAAACTGCCTATCAAAACTAATATTTTTTGAAAAGCAATAAAATCAAGTCACTTTACAATGCAACATCACAATGCCCGTCAACCAACAAAAAATTGCCACACATGTGAAGAAAAAAACAAACTGACTCAATCAAGATAAAAACAACAGGAAATGATACAGAAATGGCAGAAACAATGGAAATAGCGCAGTAGGACTTTAAAGCAGCAAGTACATTAAAACAATACTTATGAATGTATTCAAGAATTTATGTTTAAAATGATAAAGAATTAAAGCTATTTTAAAAAGTAAAACTTCCAGAAATTAAATCAAAGTCTTGTAAAAAAAATTTTTTTTCAATAAACAATCTCATGATGATGTAGAAGAGAAGATCCTTTAACTTGAAGGCAAACAATAAAAACTATCCAAAAAAGAAGCAGATGGGAAAAGGAGAAAAAGTGAATTGAGCCTCGGTGGCCTGTGGATAATATTTAATCACCAATGTAAAACTAAAATAACTAGTCACCATATGTATAACTAAAATCCCCAAAAGAGAGAAGCAGAAAAGTTTTTTTGAAAAATAACAGCCTATAAGTTTTCAATATTTGACGAAAACCATAAATCTACAGATCTAAGAAACTCCATAAACCTTAAACAGGATACATATTTTAAAAACTACATCAAGACATATCATACTAAGTCCCTGGGAAAAAAATAAGGAACCCCACTGACTTCTCACCCAAAGAAAAGTGGGAAAAAATGTAAGCTAGAAGACAATGGGAAGATATTTTTTTAAAGAGTGGAAGAAATCAAAGGGAAAAAGAAACTGTCAGGGTACAACTAAAGAATATAAGCTAAAAAAAAATTTCAAATACAAGGTAAAAATTTGTTAACAGCAGCCCTATGCTGTAAGAAATGATAAAGAAGTTTATCAAACTGAAGAAAAATTATACTATATCAAAATAAAGATCTACATGAATGGATGAAAAGCACAAGAAAAGGCAATTATGCAGGTCAATATAATGGGCTTCTTTCTCATTTGTTAATTCCTCTAAAATAAAATTGAATGTTTAAAGAAAAAAAATTTTAATGGTGATGTTTTACATAATACACAGATATAAAATATACAACAATACTACAAAGAACAGGATGGAAAAAACCCAGATTGTTGTAAAGTTCTTAAATGATATGTAAAATGGTATAATAAGCACTGAATATAGACTGGGATAAGATGTGTACTATAAATCTTATATGAACCACTAAGCGAAATAAATATACAAGGACATACACAGCTTACAACCCGAAAGATGATGTAAAAATAAACACTAAAATACTCAACTAATCCAAAAGAAAGCAGGAAAAGAAGAAAAAAGTGAACAGATGGGACAAATAGACATTTCATATTTCCTCCAAAATGTGTCTATTCAGATACTTTCCACATTTTTAAGTCATTTGTCTTCTGACAAGTGTCTTTTTGAATTTTAAGAGTCCTTTAAATGTTGTGGATACAAGTCCCTTACCAGAGATATGATTTGCAAACACTTTCTCCCAGTTGGTGGGTGGCTTTTCACTGCCTTGATGGTGTCTTTTGAAGTAGAAATTTTCAATATTGATGAAGTCTAATTTATCTATTTTTTCTTTTGTCACTTGTGCTTGTGATTATTTTCTCAGAAGGCTCTGCTTAACCCAAGGACATGCAGATTGACTCTTACATTTTCTTCTAAGTATTATAGTTTTAGTTCTTACATTTAGGTCTATAATCCATTTGGCATCAATTTTAACACATGGTTAAGGAAAGGGTCCAATTTTATTCTTTTGTTAATGGATACACAGTTGTCCCAGCACCATTTGCTGAAAAGACTAGTGTTTCCCTGTTAAATTTTGTCAGCACGCTTGTCAAAAACCAACTGATCATAAGCATTAGGGTTTATTTTCTGGACTCTCAATTCTATTTCATTGATCTTTATGTCTCTCATTATACCAGCATCACACTGTCTTGATAACTATCACTTTGTAGTAAGTTTTAAAATTAGGAGAGGTCGTTCATTTTTGTTTTCAGAACTGTTTTTACTATCTTCGATACCCTGAATTTCCATATAAATTTGAGGATCAATTTTTCATTAAAAAAAAAAAGGGCAGCCAGGATTTTGATAGAGTTTGCCTTGATTATATATATTTTTGGTAGACTATTGCTAGTTTCACAATATTAAGTCCTCTGATATAGAAACATGCAATGTCTATTTATTTAAGGTCTTCCAACAATTTTGGTAGGTTTTGGACAATTTTTCTACTGTTTGTTGATTTTTGTTGCTATTATAAATGAATTGTTTTAATTTCACTTTATATTGTTCATTGTTGGTATATAGAAATACAACTGATTTTATGTATACTGCTCTTGCACTTTGCAACGTGCTGATCATTTATTAGTTGGGATAGATTTTAATGGATTTCTTAGAATTTTCTATAAGTATCCTGTCATCTACAAATATAGTTTTATTTCTTCTTTCCAATCTGGATGCTTGTGTTTTTCTTACCTGTCTTGGCTAGAACCTCTAGTATAGTATTGAATAGAATTGGTGACAGCAACGCTCTTGCCTTGTTCCTGATCTTGGAGAAAAGCATTCACTCTTTCACCATTACTTACCTCTGTTTTTAAATAGATGCCTTTTATCATATTGAGGAAATTTTCTTTTATTCCTAGTTTAATAAAAGGTTGCCGGATTTTTCATATGATTTTTCTAATGAGATGACCATTACCTTGATACCAAAATCTGACAAAAACATTACACTGTCCCATCAGCTTGAGCTGCCATAATAAAACACCACAAAATGAGTGGCTCAACAACAGGAATTTATTTCTCATAGCTTTGCAGCCAGGGAATTCCAAGATCAAGATGCTGGCCAAGCTGGTTTCCCAGTGAGAACCCCCTTGCTGGCTTATAGAAAGATGCCTTCCCGCTGTGCCCTCACATGTCCTCATGTGGTGGGAAGAGTGAGAAAGTAAGCTCTGGTCGCTTCCTCTTCTTATAAGGACAATAATCCCATTATGGAGGTCTCACCCACACGACCTCTTCCAAACCTAACTGTGTTCCAAAGATCCCACCTCTAAATACCATCACATAGGGCTTCAACACATATGTTTTGGAGAAACACAAATATTCAGTCCATAACACTCCCGCCCCAAAACAATGATATCCCTCATAAACAAAGACTTTCAAATCATTAAAAAATATTACAAATCAAATCAAGCATGACCTTAAAAGAGAAGGCATCATAATAACCAAATAAGGCTTTCAAATACAAAGGCTGATTTAGGATCTAAAATCCAATCAATGCCAATATATCAAATTAATAAATTTAAAAAGAAAAACCAAATGCGTCTTTCTGTAGATACAGAAAAATTGTATGACAAAATTTAACATTAATTTATAACAAAAGCTTTCAGCACACAAAAAAATAAAAGAGAACTTGCTCTCCCTGATACATTCCATTTATAAAAAGTTTGCAGTTAACATCATACATAATAGTGCAAGTCTGAATGCTTTCTATGTCCAGGGACAAAGTAAGGATGCTTACTCTCACTTTTATTTAACACCACACTGGAAGTCCTAGTTAGTGCATTAAAAAATAAAATATATAAATATAGGAAAGAAAGATACAACACTCTTTATTTGTAATTAACGCAATCACTTACAAAGAGTATCCTGAGGACATCACATACAAAAGTCTGGAAAATTAATGAATTAATAAGGTACCAGGATACACATTCAACCTACAAAAATTATATTTCTACATACTAACAATGACCAACTGTAAAGTTTATTTTAACTGCTTTTTTAATAGCATCCAAAAATGTAATTCATATCCTAAGACCTCAAAGACTAGCACAATAAAATCTCCAAAACACTGTGTGAGAAATTAAAGTAAAAAAGTAAAAATATACCATGTCTGTGGGTTGAAATAACCCAGTATTATTTATAAATTCATCCACCCAAAATTTATCTATTTAATACAATGCCAATCAAAATTCCTAGAGGTGTTCTGTAAAAATTTTCAAATTAATTCTATAATCAATATAGAAATGGAAAAAACTTAGAGGACTCAGTTTCAAAAAAGAACAGAGTTAAAGAATTTATACCACTGATTTCAAGATAGTATAAAACACTGTTGTGTTGGCATGATAGACATAAAGATCAATTTAACAGTCTAGGAAAAGATCCATAAGTTTTCTACAATTACTTGATCTTTAACAAAAGTTTTCCAGATAACTCAAAGGAGAAAAGGCAATTTTTTCAACAAATGGTTCTTGAACAACTAAATATGGAAAAGAATGAACCTTGATCCTTATCTCACACCCTACATTGGCAGTTTCTTTTTTTTTTTTTTAAGATTTTATTTATTTATTTGACAGAGAGAAACATAGCTAGAGAGGGGACACAAGCAGGGGGAGTGAGAGAGGGAGAAACAGGCTTCCCACTGAGCAGGGAGCCTGATGTGGGGCTCAATCCTGGGACTCCCAGATCATGACCTGAGCCGAAGATAGACGCTTAACAACTAAGCCACCCAGGTGCCCCAGTTTGGCATTTTCTTACAACGTTAAACACATACCTTACCACGGGACACTAGAATTCTACTCCTGGGTTACTTAACCTAGAAGAATTAAAGCATATGTATACAAATACTTGTATGTGAACATTCATGATAGCATCATTTCTTATAGGCAAAAACTTGAAACACCCCCAATGTCCATGTAGAGGTCAAGTGTGGCACATTTTCACAATGCACATTACTCTGCAGTGAAAAGGAACTACTAAGATAAACAATAATATAGTAATAAGCTTCAAAAATCGCATGCTGAAAAGAATGCATAGCATATGATTCTAGTTATGTGAAACCCTAGAGCAGGCAGAACTAATTCATAGTGACAAAAGTCAAGTCAATAGTTGCCCAGAAATGACAACAAGTGAGAGAGAAATGACTGTAAAGGAATACATGAGAACTTTTTGAGGCGACAGAAATGTTCTTTACCTCATCATAGTAGTACTTACAAGGTATCTTTGTCAAAACTCATTGATCGGTATCTTTAAGTAACTGCCTTTTATTATATGTAAATTATACCCCAAGTACATTTGATTTAAAAATTAAAATAGCATTTAGACATTTGGAAATAGCATAATTAACCAAAGACGCCAGTAAAGGGAATATCTAGTTTTAGTCATGTTTAACCCCTATAAAGGCAGTCTTTTCATTGTCTTTTATTCATTCAATTACATGTTAAATACCAACTATGTGCCAGAAATGATTCCTAGTGTGGTGATACAGTAGTAAAACAAAACTGAATTCCCTGCCCTCATCAAGCTTTCCTCCTAAGAGGAACTACTGACCATAAAAAAGAAAAAGTAATAGACATTAAGATAGACTGGGAAAGTGCTAACCAGAAAAATAAAGCGATTGGGGGTTGGGAGACATTTTAAATAAGATGGTCAAAGAAGGTTTCACTAGGAATGTAACATTTCAGTAAAGATCCAAGAAAGATTAGGGAAAAAGTTAAGAAGCTATCTGGGGGAAGAGCGTTCCAGAAAGGGAGAAAGTAAGTGCAAAGACTCTGAAGTCAGCTATTCAAGGAACAACATGGTGTCAGGTGTAAATAGAGAGCACTAAACAAGACAGTCAAAAGATGAGGTTACAGATGGGGCAGTGTCATGCAGAGTCACACAGGCTACTACGAAGACTTCAGGTTTTACACTGAGTAAGAAAGAAGACTAATGAAGCTTTTAATTGAAGAGTGACAGGATTAAACTTCATTTTAACCATGATTATTTTAGCTACTGCACTGAGACTAGACCGAAGTGCTGGATTATGTGTTGAAGATTTTAAGACAAAGCTGAGCAGTCAGAAGTATTAAAATAATCCAAGTAAGAAATGATAATGACTTGAACAAGATGATAGTGGAGGTGCTGAGAGGTGGTAAGATTCAGATTCCACCTGTATTTTGCTGGTAAAGCAATATGAGCTACGAACAAATGAGGTATGGATATAAAGAGAGAAGAGACAGGGAGGACTCCAAGGTTTCTGGTCTGAGTAACAAGAGTAAACATATCATTTACTAAGATGAGGAAGACTAAAAATGAAACAAGTTTAAGCAAAAAGATCAGTTGAATTTTGAGCATTTTTTATTTAAATACCTTTAAATATCCATATGAAGGTATCACAATTGGGTAAGTGTCAGGAGTTCAGAGGAAAAAACCTCTTATAAAGATTTTCATTACTTTTGTTTTTTTGCAAAGTAAATCACTGGGTATGAGGGTGTGTGTGTGTGTGCGCACGCGCGCAAGACTTTCAGGAATCAGTCCATACTTGAATTTAATACATTAAGGCCTCAGCACTAATGGATTGTTTGTATGTTTTCTGATTTACATAAATCCATACAAGTCTGCTAGGCACTTCACACCTTTATTTTTACTTTCACATCTGAAGTACAGCAATATGGATAGATAAGGTGTGTATTTAAGATAACGTGAACAGACACATTCCTGGAACTATAGCTATTTAAAAGTGACACCAGCATCAAGAGACTCATTCTTATTCTGGGAAGGCTTTAAAAAACAATCACTTGTTATGAAACTAATTGCACTGCCAAATGCTTAAGATCATACGTAAAAATCATCATCTTTTCTACATTTTACTGTTTTAAATCAAGGAAAGAAATAGACTTTGTGATTAGATTTAGAAGTCTGGTTTTGGTTGCTTGTAACCACCTAGGTTCTAAAGTGAATAACATTTCCACACTGTATCCCAAAAACGTAGACGACATTTTGTGTATTACTAAAGAAATACAAAAATTACATGTAAAAATACCAAACTTCAACCAGAATTATTACATGGGCAAGCATGCTTACCTAGTGCTTGAAACCATTTTCTGAAATGTAAAATTTTCAGTGTGGAATGAGAATTATTTCTTTCTAGGTGTCTATTCATTTCCAATTTCATGTCTTGATTATTACTGCATGCTAGAACGCCTTTCTTCCCAGCTGATCCTCCTCTCCTCCTTCAAGGCCCAAGCCAAATTCAGCCTGGACCACAAAGCCTGCCCTGAACCCGAGCAGTATTCAGTTCTTTCCCTGTTCCCACAGCATTGCCATTTACATGTCTAGAATACCTAGGTCATTCCACCATGGATTACTTAGCTCTATACTCTAAGCAGAAGATCCCTTGGGGCAGAAAACCATAGCCATCTTTGCCTTCCCTAAAATGCTTAACACAATACCTCACATATCATATTGTAGGTACTCATTGAAGGTTTGTTTAGCTTAGAATCCTATTAAACTAAGAAAATAATCAAATAAATAGAACTTAATGGGATATATGCTTTAATTTCCTTCTATCACTTTAAACATACTCTTCCAGATCTCACTTTCCCATCTCTCCATAGTGTCCCAGATAAATCCTACTGCTTCTCAATCACTTTCTAGTATTGCAACATATAATCTAGCCCAATTAAAATCTTCAATTTCATATCTTAATCAAAGAGTATCCATACAACCCCATCCCAACCCCAGGCCAGCCAAGAGAAAGAACATAATGTTTTTGGTTTTGTTTTTTTAATATTCTTCCTGGCTCTTTCAATTGTCTCCACTTCCTCTCTCACCTTTCTAGTTCCCACAAATCAGGATAGGCAGAAGAAGGACAAATGCCCTGTGTGCCTACATCCATGAGGGTTTACTGGATGGCCATGAAGCAGGATGATCTGTTATCCTTGTGTAATTATTGATAATACCTTCTCTTTCCAAAGGCACCCAGTTTAGACAGCACATTTCAGGTCGCAGAGCAGCATTTAAGCTGTAATTTACAGCAAGCATAAGAGGCTGACCCCTCCACCCTGCATAACTTCCTAGCGTGGGAGTGCATTTTAAGACTGCCTTTTTACTATCCTACCCACTGACCCCTCATACAGCAAATTCTCCCTGCTAGCAACCACCAAGATAACTCTGACGTGGTTATGTCCCATGGTGTCCACTTGGTCCACCAAAAAAAAGAAAAAAAGAAAGGGAAATGTCCTCATGCTTTCTTACCATACCAGATAGACAAATGTCAGCTCTTTCCATCACTACCCTCTCACTCAACAAGCCATCTCATTGGCTCCAGTTATCCTCCTCCCTTCCAGAAACAAGTCTATGTTCAGGAATGCCCCAAACTCCAGAAAACATAGTCATGTCCCCTTGATACCTCTCAGGAAGGTGCCACTACAGTAAAAGACACAAGATTTTGTAGCTCATTAAACATCCAAACAAGATGTTAAATACCAATCTACACTTGTGGCAGACACACCCAAATTCTGGGCTGGGAACAAAAGGTCCTTTGGGGGAAAAACAGGGAAAGGTCACAGAACTAACTCCAACAGATTAACAATTTTTCATCTGAGACATTTATAATCCCCTCTTTTCTAATTTCTGTTATATATGGGAAATGGGTACAGCCCTTCTTTTACTAAGTCCGACATCTGTACTTACAAGGCAAAAATTGTTCTTAACCTTTATTTGCAGCTTTGGAGCTTGAGCTAAAATCCTGAAACAAATAAGTCCTGGTCATCATCCTATTATCCAAGGTACAATTCCTCTACATTACAGTTATTGTTTACCTAATACAAGGGACCCTTCATTTTAAGCAATCAATGTAAAATAAGGATTCACCAAAAAAGTAGGGGAGTGCTATTGACAAAATATATCAAGAAAAAGGAAAGAGATTCCTTATTTGGTCATATAAATTTTACCTTAATAGATTAGTATATTATCCATATGTCAAACATCTAATTATAAATATACTTAATGATATATAAATAAATATAAGTAAAATATATAAATAAAATGGAGAATGCACACTTTAAAATGCAAACATATGCTACCTACAAAAGAAATGAAAATTTAAAATTCTGCACAACAAACCAAGTTGATAATTACATATCTATTTAAGTCAATATTAGACACACTGTAACTTGATTTTTTAAAAAATAAATACATCATAAAACTATTTACTAGATTTCAATTACATGAAGAATACTACAGAAAGCTCACTGCTTAGAGAAACCATTTAGTACAAACCAGTATCTATGACTAGTACAAAGTATTGAGATTTACCAACATGAACTAAAAATGCATACTGAGAATGGTGTGAGTTTGGAAAAGTATCAAGTTATATATACACTTCTAAAGTTAAAACATAAACCAGTCCCATGATGGAACAATTCCACTTTTAGGTACTTAATCAAAAGAAATTAAAACATATTGTCCACAAAAAGGCTCACAGGAAGAATCTTATTTATAGCAGCTTTACTCACAATAGTCAAAAACCGGGAAAAAAATCAAATGTCTATTAACAAAATAATGGATAACCAAATTGTGGTAAAACATAACATTATTCAGCAGCAAAACAGAATGAACCACACTAATACACGTGACATATGGATAAATCTCCAAACTACTATGTTGGGGAAAAGAAGCCAGACATAAAACAGTATATACTCTATGACTCCATGCAATTTTCAAGAAAATTTCCCTAATCTAAGGAAAACAGAAATCAGAACACTAGTTATCTTCAAAGAGGAGAGGGAAGGACTGACTGAAAGAGGCATAAGGGCAGTTTTGGGGGATTTAAAATGTTCTGTATCTTGAACGGGGGGGAGGAAGTTTATGAGTAGACACACATGTCAAAATTCATTAACTACACACTTAAAAATGAGTATATTTTTGTATACAAATTACACCTAACATCTGACATCTCACTTCTGGACAATGTCAAAGATAATCAGCTAATGTAAAATGTAATCTCTTAGTGAATATTAAAAATGTATTTGTAATAAACATAACTTACAGCCTACATCAGCTTCTGAAATACAAATCCAAGTCCCAAGTGTTTACCCACTGTCACAAGGTACCTGGATAATTTTAGCCTATAGAAACATCCGTTAGCTTTCACAGAATGAAAGGGAGTAATCAGCATGTCTTTTCTTGGGAGGTCATGACCTAAAACAGGTGGTCACTTTTGACTACCATAAAATATGAATACAACTTCATGTTAAAGATCACTCTTTCCCCACTTTCCCAGTATTTTCTCTGCCTACTAACAATCTTTGAGAAGCTTACTTCCCTAATTCAGTAACACCTATTTCTAAATCACTTTTCCTGATCTCTCACCTCAAGTTTTCTTTTTTGAGTAAAAAAAATCAACCTAGGAATATCATACAACCACTTTGCTCTTGAATAGCCCTCCTTAATTCTTACCCTTTGTGGGATGTTTCCTTTTTTCTCTGTATTTTCAAACAATTAAAATAATTATTTCACATTCTAACATCTTGAGTTCAGTAATTTCAACCATTTTTTTTCCTGTCTTCAATACCATTTTTCATCAAGCTGCCAAAAGAACTCACATTTAAGCTACCTGACCGTGCTGCCATCTTCACTGTGCCTTTTTTTTTAACTTCACTCCTCCTAAAGTATCAATTCATAACAAAAGCAAAGATTCCTTATCATTTCACCCATACCTGAAAAAACAGTTGGATCATGATTCCAATACCCTACCACAGTTATCTTTTACTTGTAAAGACTGTAAACACCTATGGTGCTCATTTTAATGGGCTTCATGACTCTTTTCCACTGTTTTTCCCACACCCTAACTGGTTGTCACCTTAGACTAAATCAGACTGTTTAAACCAACCGTCTTTCAAGCACTTTTGTACACATTCTATTTGAAGTTAATCCAATCCAGTTGATGATATATGTAAATTACTGTGGCAGCGCATTGCATTATCGACTTGCCTTTCATATACAGATTTTGTATCATGGCGTCACTTAATATTTGAAAATACAGCTATATAATACTATATTAACTAATATCAAAGGTAACCCATTAGTTGGATGAGTTCTAGAGTCCAGGTACAATATTTGCAAACATGCTGCCTCACTGCTTTCCAAGAAGGCTCCAACATCCTTCTACAACACCGATATGGAGTCATTTATGTTAAAAGCCATTAATCCTAAAATCTCCCCATACTATATGCTGGTCTTTCAGATTACTTTTTTATTTCATTTATCAATGACTGGAGAGAAAAGGCCTCAATATAGTATGAAACACAATGTGGGATTCTACTTCTACAACCTTGGATATACCCATTAGTATCTTTCCTCATCAGGAAACTGGGATAATTGCACTTGTTTCCAAGGTTGTGGAATTAAAACTGATGCAAAGTATCTTAGTCAAGATCTACTAAACAGGAGGCTTTCAATAAATAGTATACAATCAACTACTCTATTCTACTGATACCCTTCCTCTAGCACCCTTGTTAATCCAAAAATAGAGGGCTCCTCTATGATCTTGTTGCCTATCATGTTTATGATCTCATTCTCCCTTTGCATTCCACTAGTTTCCCAAGTCCAGAATAGCCTCACTTTCTCCATTCATAAAACTGCCTCTCGTTTGCCTTAATGAAAAGTAGCTTCAGCCAGTGGATTATGAAGTTAAGGGCCAAAAAAACTAAAATTAACACAGTAGTGTATGCCTACTACATCCTAATTTGGTATTAACCTTTCTTCAAAGTCTTTTTTGAAGTCCATGAAAGCCAGAATCACACTCTTCCTTATGACCTATAAATATCATAAACAAACAGGTCCTATGTAAAACAACCAGTGGATAAAATAATGTAATTGATGAATTCTCAAAACTCTCTAAATCCCAGTGTTTTGTTATCTCAGAAATCCATGCATAAGAACTTATCACATGGGGATTGGGGGAGAATAAAACTAATAAAACATAATTTTAACCACTGAGAGAAAGCTAGTTTTAGACACCTGGATTTTCTTCTCCTGATTACATTCAAATGAATTACTGGCTCAATCTAAAAGATTAACACAGATTTTTTTTTTCCCCTATATCCTCAAATTCTAATAGCACTACATTTCCTGCAATGAATTATTTTATGTTTTTATGACATGTCTGCTCAATTTCAGTAAGAACAGGTAAATTAAGAGTAATTGCAACCTATCAAGCTATAGTTATGCATTCTTCCATATATTTTGAAAAAAGTTTGATTTAGGAAAAAAAAAATTGCTATTTATAAAGTACTCCCTCACAGGTTCCCAGAAGACAGCAGTGGAATTCCTGATTTGAATGGGTTATCAATGTTAAACCCACACACAATTTTTATTAGATATATAAGGTAAAAAGCTATTTGCTGCTTTAAACATACACACACACAACTATCATTATCATTTTTAAATATGAGGCACTTAGGAAAGTTTTCCAAATATTAATCATATTAACCCAAACAAATCCACAGAACAGTTTAATTATGGCACCATAAATGAATGACAAGAGCATTTTATTTCAAAATCCCTGAGTTCTAGGATATGAGCATCTATAAGAATATCCCTTTCATTCCAGGTTCAAGAGTTTAAGGCATCCAAATGCTACACCACACCTGTCTTTCAGTTATAGTCACTGCTTTCAGTGAAAAAATAGCTTAAAAACCATGAAATGAAATCAATTCCACATAAAGCTATCATATGATTCTGATCTCTAATCTGACTTGTAAATTAGATGTGTGTAACTTCCACTACTCAGCAACCCACAGATCCTTTTCCTAGCAGTATGGCTGTTAGCTGCATTGCACTCTGGCAGTAGTGGCAGTGGCACACTGACAAACTGAATAGTGTATGCTTTGAATAAAACAGTATATGCCCTGAATAGTATATACCCTGAACAGCTTTCAAGGTAAGTCATGAGGGAATCTTTTTCTGTTTGTAGATGAGTTGCATGAACTATATAAAATGTAATCTATGTTTTATATCCTGGGATGCCAGAGTTTTTGTTGAATGCTAAGATAAAAAAATATGCGAAAGATTCACTGATAAAAAAAAAGGGGGGGATTCAACATTAAGAATCCACCGACTTCATTTCCCAGAACTCCTTTCAAATCCTCTACAACTGGAATAAACAGATATATACCAAAAGCAGCAGCTCTAACCAAATAAAATATTGATTTGGTTCACAGAATACTTTGATGTCCCAGTTTTCTTGTGATTCAATGGTTCTAGAAAATATAGGCTTATTTTCAATCCATACCTACTCACTAAATCATTTTAAGTGAATTCAGTTAACATTAAAACTGATGCAAAGTATCAGATACTAATTTTTTTAATTCAACTCATCTCTGCACCTAGTATTACACAGTATAATTTTCAACTGTTGAGTTCAAGAGCCTAAACAAAAGGATGTTTACTTGGAAAATTCTGGATACAGTAGTTTTGCAAACAGAATTTTTTTTTTTTTTGAGAGGACAAGAATGAGTGAGGGACTGATGGAGAGGAGAGAATCTTAAGCAGGCTGCAAGCCCACAGCTGTGAGCCCGACACAGGGCCCAATCTCATAACCCTGAGATCATGCCCTGAGCTGAAATCAAGAGTCAGACGCTTAACTGACCGAGACACCCAGGGACCCCAGAAACATATTTTATACATGCTGCAGGACAGCAAAATTTGAAGAATCCCCCAAAGCAAAAACTTCTTGTAAAAGTAATTAAGTCTTTAAATTAGACTTTTTAGGTTAATTTTTTTAGTTTAAACATGTTTTTCTCTACCATAGTTCCACTAAAGAGAATTCGATACTAAAAGGTGTTAACTACAGAAGTTCCATAAACAGAGAGAACCTTTAAAGTTTGATTATCAAAGCAATTACATGTATCATTATGGAATAATACATTACACATTCCCCGAGTAAAGATCAAATTTACTTCAACTATGTCCTCCCACCAAAAAAAAAAAAAAAAAAAAAAAAAGAATTTTTATTTAATCATGAAGTCCTTGGAATCATAGTAGGGCTTGATGCCATTCTGTTGTCACAATCTGCCAGACATCCAAAGAATATGACATCCTTCTCTTTCAACTTCTTTGTCTACTAGTGCATCACTGGACCCAGCAGGCAGCTCACCCAGACAATTTCAGTAACGGATTTTGGCTCTCTGCATAACAGATGAAAATCTTTACGAAGTATCCAGTTTGTCTTATAGCTGAGAGATTTGAACCTGCAGCAGATGTCACATCTAAATTCTTGAACGGATTTTTATCATCAGTGTCACCTATAAAACAAGACAGTGTCACCAATAGCATTGTCCTAGAGAATATCTATTTCAGTAATGCTAAGCTTTCAGCATGACTGACAGTGATTTGACTAAAACAGGGGTCAGCAAATTAGAGCAAATTAGAGCCCATGAGCCAAAATTCAGCCCACTACCTATACTTATATAGCCATGATCTAAGAACAGATTTTATACTTTTAAATGGTTGAAAAGTTTTTTTAAAAAGACTAATACTTTGTGAGAATTTAAATTATATGAAATTCAATTTCAGTCTCCATAAATAAGATTTAATTGGAACCATAGCTATGCACTCATTTATGTATTTCTCTATGTCTGCTTTCAAGCTATAACGGCAGACTTAAGTAGGTGAAACATTGACCAAATGACCATAAGGAGTATCTATACTCTGGTATTTTTTTTTTTTAAGATTTTTTATTTATTTGACAGAGAGAAACACAGCCAGAGAGGGAACACAAGCAAGGGGAGTGAGAGAGGGAGAAGCAGGCTTCCCGCCGAGCAGGGGGCCCATGCGGGACCTGATCCTGGGTCTCTGGGATCATGACCTGAGCCGAAGGCAGTCGCTTAACCAACTAAGCCACCCAGGCGCCCCTACTCTGGTACTTTAAAAAAAAAAAAAAAAAAAAGTTTGCCAACCCTTGACCTAGAGGATATCAAATAGATAGGTTAATAGGATAGGTTAATAGGACACCAGGTGTCCGTTGCATTAAGAACCTGAGGTGCAATGACCCATTTGTTCCCTTGCCTTACTTTCATACATTTGTTTAACAAATATTTCTGGGTAAGCCTATCATTCCAGTGTAGACAGTTACTTTGCTTTCCACTTTGGCTCAGCCTTTCCTCAATCCAAGGAGTCAATATTGCCCTTGGGCAGGAGGAAAACAAGAAGCTCAGCTTCAAAATCAAATACCTCTCCAACATTGGCCTCTTTGTATCCCTAAGTTCTCTTGGTTTTGGATTTCTGCTTTATGTTACCCATTCTCCATAACAGGCTTCCTGCACTAATACCAGTCTTAAAATTCTCTATTTCCCACTAGAGATCCTATGGTAGTAGAATGAGTCACAGTAGTCATTGACCGATCTGTGCCGGCTGATAGCTAGTTACACCCCTGCTTTAAAAAGCATCTTGTAACATGAATTTTTCCGGGCCCTGTTTCAGAACAGTTTTCATATTCTAATATTTTCCCAACCTCCACTACTCCTCCTGATCATGAAGGCTCCTGGAGTTCACTGATTTCCTTTTACATTCAATCCTTTGGCCTACAAATTCATGGGTTTATTCACCTGCCCAACTGGCCCTCCATTCTGTTTTTTGAGCTCAGTTCCTATAATAATCAAATATAAGACCACAACAAAACAAACCTCTATCTAGATGGACTTCCTATCCTAGAAACACCTGTGTTAAGGCATCTCTTCTTTTTTAGCAACTGCCCTGAAAAGGAATATATCCACACCAAGTAGCACTCAGAACATCCCTTCCCCTTTTGCCCTTCATCATCACTAGACAGCCCAAAGTTTCTATACTTGCTTCATCTGAGAGTGCTATCCATCACCCTTTACCCACTTGAATGCTCAAAATACCTGTGTTTCTTGAGCAGTGCTTCAGAATATCTGTCTTGCTTCTATCAAAGCTTTAACCCCAGTTCTACTGCAAGGGAAAAAGAAGGGTTTCTTGCCACTGTCTGAGTACAGTGGAAAAATGTATTTGGCTAGATTTCCAGCACTGAGAATATAATTCCCCAAGGAAACATGTCAACAGTCCACGATGAGGCTATGCCCATACTATTAATGGCACTAAAAAACCCATCTGTAATTCATACTGTATTGTTGCAAACAATTAATTCACAAACACATTCATAAGTTGTAGACTAACTATACTAAAAAATAGCTATGAAATGTCAGGAATACTTTACAGCAGGACAGACCAGCCTCACGTAAAGACTTCAGAGAAAATGGCAATTTATTTTCAGCAAAGTGAATTTCACTACAATCCTGAAATAGAATGCCATGGTGAACAACTCTGAAAATTGCATGAATAGCTCTAATACAAACAAAAACGAAGAGGCTGACTGAAATAACCATTAACCATATCTCAGTTCTGAGTAGCAACCATATAGGTAGCATCAATCTTAAATAAAAATGAAAGTCTTCTTCAACAATACATATAGGAACCCTATGCCTACTCCGGGAATGACACAGAGTCCAGCAACATACCCTTACTACTAGGAAAAAAAGTAGAGTGATGTAGTCCATATTCCAAAGGAATACTCAGAAGACTAAAAACCTTAGAACTTTACTCATCTGACATATCTAGCCTCTTTTTTAGGAGACAGTTCACACTTTTTAGTATCAGGACTCCTTTCTGTCCTCAAATATTGAGAACTCTTGGGCGTTTTTATTAATGTGAGTTATAATTATTAATATTTACCGTATTAGAAATTAAATGAGAAAGTATAAACATTAATTCATTTTAAAATTTCATGACATGTTTAATATGACAAATAAAGTTTATGAAAAAGCGCTTTCCTAAAAAAAAAAAAGTAAATTTCTTGCATGTCTAATTTAATAGAAGACAGATGCATTCTTGTATCTGTTTTTATATTCAATCTGTTGTAATATGTTGTTTTGACTGCAACAGAAAAAAGGAATTATATGCTAATATTAATTGCCTTTGCAGATAATTGTTAATGTTCTTCTTTGCTACTACACCAAAACTTCACAAGTAGGAGTTTAACAGTTATCTATTATATGGAACCTATTAGCACATAAACTCTTCGTACTCTCTTACTTGCTTTTTGTAAGGGTCTTTTACCCACAATTTTGTAACACTGATCACTTTGAAAATATCGGTGTCTTACACTATGTTTATATTCCAAATTTTGACATAATTCATTAATACCACAGCAGAAACACGCACTCATTAATATCATCACCCATCTCATCAGAAATACCTTTAAGTATTGGGAAGCTGTCAAGGGCACAGCAGGGTGATACAAGTTTTCCAAAATTTAAATTTTCACTTAAAATCTCAAATTTATCATTGACAACAAATATTATCAACTATTTTCCATTGAAGTGACATGCTCACTTTGTTCATTTTCAAGAAAATGACTGCCAAATATCTAAGTTTAAACGATAATTTGGTAGTCATTATTATAAGCAAAAATGATGTTTCATGCAAAATATGACTAATTTAGCTCGCAACTCAAAAAAAATTACAGAAGGGTTTTCCTTGAGTCAACCAATGTACTCTGGATATACAACAGAAATGTTTTTTGCATATTTCCTACCTCATCACAGAGAATATTAAAACAAAGTGTACTCAAGGATCAAGATTTAATAAAATTATTTTTATTGCTTCATTAATGACATTCTTCGGTGAAACTGGCATTTCTGTTTTGTTTTTTACTGGAAAAGCCTGGTAGTAAAGAATACAATGATTACTAGCAAAGTCTGGTGCCACTGAGATTTAATATGTACTAAGATGTCCACAGTTTTACCCGCCATTGCTTTAGCATCAGCAAAGCAAATGTAAAAGCAGTGGAAACAGCGAAAAGTATTACTATGAAAATAGTTTTAACCTCATAGATCCCCTGAAAGGCTCTTTTGACCCCTATGGGTCTGCACATCACAAGTTGAGAACTGTTGTCTTAAGGAAACACTAAAAGCTATCAATGATAAGTTGCTATTTCCAAACCCATACTAAATATCCCCCAACGTAAGGATTATATTTTTTAAAGAATCTGTACAAATTCTTTGATTTTTAACTCAAAATTGGTCCAATTCATTTTGAAACTGCATTAATAATGTAACACTACCAACTAACATATAATGAGCACATCCGTGTATTATCTCATTAAATCCTCATAACTATATTAGTTCTCTAATAATATGCATGCTACTGAGGAGTACACCTGAGGAAGAGAGAGGGAAATCACTTGTTTGAGGTCACAATAACAACTATCAGTATTTATGGATTCAGGCATTACTAAGTATTTTGTATAGTTCATCTCTTAAGCCTTTACAACAAACTACTATCCTTTTTCACCCTTTATTATTCTTGACATTTTTATTACCCATTTTACAGAAGAAAACAGAGTCAAGAAGGGCAAGTTCCTGGCCCAACGTTATCCAAGTGATCGACCATCCAAGTCTGTCTTAATCCAACAAGTATGCTATGTATTTTGCCTCTCTATGTTACATAGGAGAATACCTTGTATATATAAACAATTCAATGGTTCCAAGTGTTACATAGTTTTAAACACAACTGAGCAAGACTTCTATTTGTAAAACTGTTTACTAATTTGATTATCTCTGTCTTCATATAGAACAAAACCTACTTTCTTTTAAAATAGCCAATGATCTAGGTATATAGTTCACTAACTTACTGAACACTTATCTGCACAGGACAACAAATTAATCCAGCTAAAACTGTTCTAAAGAAACTGAAACCCAGAAAGTAACTAACTTCCCCCAAAGGGATTCATAAATGGTACAGGGTCAAAATCAGTTTGGACTGACCCTGAAGCCTAAACTCTTCAATCACGCTGCTTGCACGTATATAAGAAGGTCTCAGGCAATGACCTAGGAATTGTTCACAAGGTCTGGATACAGAGCTTGCTGATATCATATCCACTTTACCCAAGGCAACCAAGATATGAATCATCTTGTATCTCAAAGATGAAGAGACAAAAAAGGAAGATGATACATGCTGAAAACAATGAGACATTCTCAGGTGCTTTAGGTAAAACACTGACAGGTAATGTATAGAAAAAAAAAGAAGTAAAATTCACTTTACATAGGTGTCAGCACACACCTAGACAGTTGAGAAAATGCTACCTCTGTTTAAAAACAGAACAAAACAAAAAAAAATGCCTAGAGGAAAATGTCATCACAGCTACACAGACTACTCTTTATACAACTGCTTTCAGATACCAGGAGCCCAAGAATGCTGAAAATGTAGTAAATGACAGCAGAAATCAGTTTCCCAAAGCTTTACTAAACACTAACCAGCAAAATTTTCATTTCAAGTGAGGATCCAAAAAAGCCAAGGGTTATGCCCCAGTGTCTGTTGCTATTTTAAGGTCCTACACCATAAAATACTACTTAATATTAAACCCTAAGGGGACAGAGAAGGAGTCAAGGTTTACCCGGTTCAATTCATCTTAACTTGGGGTAACTCAACTTTCAGGAAGTATAAACATCTTGTGATTGGACAGAGGAGTGTGGCTTTAATTTCAAACAAATTGTCTTCTCAAGGAATCCACACATACATACACTTCTGATATTTGACAGAAGGTGACAAAATGGAAGGCTGTGGTATACCACCTAAAAGGGCAGGGCAGCACAGGCGAGAGATGAGCAATACTTGTCACAGAATACCACCTTCTGGATTCCTTTTGTGGCAAAGTAAAAAAAAAAAAAAAAAAAAAAAAACTACAGAGCAAATTTTACCTCCTCCCATTGCAGAAAAAGAATCATAATCTAGTAATACAAAAGCAGCTGACAGATATACAGAAAAAAAAAAAAAATCAAGATTGAGGTCATGTCTATTGCCATGCATCATTTACACTAAGGATTCCCTAATTTATCTGAATTAATTTCATGTACCTCATTTCATTCAGATAATTGAAGTGTTCCTTTTAGAGTTATAAAATGTTACCTCAACATAATTAGTAAACTGTCCACTTAAAAATACTACTACAAAAAAATACCATCCCCTCCTCTCCATACAGACACATACACTCTACTATCATTAAAAGTATGAGATTTTGGCCTTCACAGGAAATTTAGTTAAGTCCTCTTTAAAAAAAAAAATTAGCACAAGAAATTCTCCAAGAAAAGTTATGGTCATTACCTTGTTAATATGGAGTGTTTGCATTACTTGTTAAAGACATGGTAATTTGGGTATTCAATACATGACTGACTACTGTTCTGAAACCAAATTAAAGGTTTAGACTACTAGAGTTTGATGACTTGCCTCAAAACAATAACTAGGATTGTATGGACAACAAAATCAAAGAGGTCTCTTTTTTATGAGCAGGCATTTAAGGACCTTTTAATGAGAATTTGCTCTTTAGTATATAATTACTAATGAATAAAAAGAAGTCAATTAAACTCACTTCTTTATAGCACTATAAAACTTCAATGTGTAAGAAATATTATATATACATGTTAATCAAACTCAAGAAAAACTAAAATGTGCAGTATCTAAAAACACATAGTGAAAATTATATACCTTTTCTTCTGAAATAAATGCCCTCCCACCTGACTGATGAAGCTACTTTTTAAATTGATTTGCTTATAACTTACAATACACAGACTGTAGTACTAATAATGGTGATGAAATGTCTAAACTTCTTATATGAAATCTAAATTTCCAAATGAACACCGTTTTCCCACACTGATAACAGACACACTGTTAGGATGAATTTTGTATTAATTAATATTTATTTACCACCTGCTATGTGCCAGGCACTGTACTGAGTGCCGAGGACACCACCAGGAACAGCACAGATTCAGTCTCAACACTCGGGGTACAAATGGTCTAAAAGGTATGACAAACAATGAACAAATGTGCTATGGGAAAGTACAAGAGCTACTTGGTCAAATGAAAAGCTCAGAATTGAGAAGACATGGGTAGAAAACCAAACACTTGAAAATAATTAGCTACCACTGATATCGGGGGATAAAAATCACCCATTACATGATTCAGCTAAGAAGGCAAAGAATCCAACAGCTATGTAGTCAGGAAAGGGATCTAAGTAATGACTGGATGAAGTCAAGGTGTTCTTGAGTCTGATGCAAATGAAAAACTGACCTTCAAAATGGGCTCAAATCATAACAAAGAACCCAGCTCTCAGCCTGCCTATCCTCAGTATGTAAGGGGTCAATGAAGTGAGTGCAAGTCCCAGAGGCAGTAGCATAGTATCCTGGCTCTGCAAGTTCTGCCTCGGTTGAAACAGAAACCCAACCATCCATCTGTGGAAAAGAACAGGTCCCAGCTCCCTGAGGGGAAGAGGGGACCGCCACGAGAGTCAGATGACCAAGTGGTTAGAGTTCTCAAGCAGGCTTAAGACAAGGTTTCAGGTCCACAAGGGATCTGGAATACAAAAAGAAACAACACAAGAAAACATCAACTCTATGGAATATTTATAAAGAAAGGCTGTGATACTGCTTCTCTGGTTACTTCTGTAAATAAATACTCAAAAAAAATAGTTATCTGGTTAAATGACTTAAGTATGACCTCAAAGTATAGGAGAAAAGGACTAGATACTCTTACTAATTCTTACTGATTAATCAATTTATATCCTAATCCCATCTAAACCGATATCGAAATAGTCTAGTTGCCTCACACACACCTCATTAAAATGTTTAGGCTATATATTTCAAAACTCTGGATGAGCACACTGTCTATAAAAATGAGAATCTCATAGTCAAACTGCATATATGCCAATGGAATGGTGAGATACCATACTTCCATGAGCAGTGAATGTTCAGGGAACCAGAATAATTCCAGATCCTACCTCCGGAAGGGGATGGAGGTCTTAATGTATTTTCAGTCTTAAAAATCAATTTAAAAACTGGGCCAAAGGAGTAGAACTGGCAGTGTGTAAGACACATAGACTGGGACTAGCAAGAGCCAGAACTGACCCATGTGAAATAATCTCCTTCCTATAAATATCACCCTACTATACCGTACAATTGTTTTCAGTTATATAGTCATAGAAAAAAATGCATGTAGCCCAAAGATGAGGTCCCTGTGAAGGTTATTCTTTATACAGACTCTACATATGCAAATAGGAACCACTCTGAGGAATTGGCCCTGCATTTGCTCAGACATTATTTTCCAAAGCTATACAAAGGGTGGAGTGGTGGTACTTTCCAAAAGAAATGCTTGAAAATTTTCCTCAGTTAATTTTTTTAAATAAACAAAACACATTATTCTGATCTATTAAAGAAAGAAGAGATAAGCCGAAGAAAAAAAGAAAATTCAGTAGGTTTTTGAGTTGTTTTGTTTTACCATACCACCAGAATGCCATATCAAATATAGACAAAAACTGTTTAAAATATCACAACAGGACAGTTTGCCAAGGTAGTCTGGACTCCAAAAGTCATGATCCTTACTTATAAAGGTCTACATACTGAAAAATATATCCTTATAAAGTGAAACCAAAACTTTAAAATGTAGCTTACAGTAACAATTAGAAGGTCACTCAACTGATAGGGGTCAAACTTTGCTCCAGTGGAAAGTTTCACTGGAAAATTCATATTACTTTAACTCTACTGAGGTGTTCTATCAAAAAATTTAAATAACGGTCATTTTCCCAATTTCACAGAGAGTAACATATGTTAAAGAGTAAAATTCTCAATGTTAAGTTCATTCCCCCATTTTTTTCTAAAATATTTGTTACCTGCTACCTCTTTCAATATTGGAATTAGGCCTATGACTCAACACATGAATGGAAATGATTAATTTCAAGTTTAAAAATCATGATTCATGACTTCCAGCCACTCAGCTACCTTAAGTCTAATTAAGTCCAACATGACCACAAGCATTTATAGAGTATCCACAAAACCTGACACTAGGCATACAGTCTTTCATGAATCCCCCGCCAAGCAAAGTGCATGGAAGCCAAAATGTATTTACTAAATGCCTAAACATTGTGGTGTATAAGATACAAAGAATTCACCCCACCCCAACAAGAACTTCAGGACTTCTGCATTTGAGGCCCATTAAGAAAAGTGATGCTGTCTGGAGATACTGGAATTCAGTTACTACACGTGTATAGCAACTTTCTTCCTCACTAATATCAAGGTTTAATGTTTAAGATCTTTTGAAATGCCAATCTCCTGGAATCAAAACTGACTATCTGAATCAAGAATATGAACAAACATTTTTGAAGTGAAAATAATTACTAATTTGAAACAAACTGGAAAGTACTGATTTCAACTTATAGACTGTAACGTGTCCTAACTATAAATAATCTGTATCATTTGTATATAATGGGTCCAAATCACAAACTAAGGCATATACTCAGAAAAAAGAAAATTTAGTAATTACTAGGCTTTTTTAAAAATAACAATCAAAACAAATTTTGGTTCAAGAATATTCACTGGGGAGGTCTAAATTATATACTTAAGTGATCAGTTCATTAAGCCAACTAGTTCTCTTCAACTCCCGTTGAGTATCTTCAAGAAAATTCCTTTAATTTCTCCCTGTAAAATAATGGGGCTGGATTTAACTGTGAAAGTCTCTTTTAGAAGTTTCTGTACTTCTGTGGTATGTAAGATTAAAATGTCAACAGGATTTCAAAACAGAAGTAAAGAAGCCATCTTAACTTCTCAAATTGATAATGCTAAAAATTCAGTTTCCTATTTTTATCTCAGTATCATGGTTCAGATTTTACCTATTCAGTTTACAAGAGTGTCAGAGAAAGTTGCATGATTCAAAAGGTACTCCTCCAACTCTCAATACTAAAATGTTTCATTAAATACAAGATCCTAAGGAAAATATATAAGTGAGAGCGAAGGAGAAATCTATCAGACCTGGGATGCACTAATTAAAATTCAATACAGCGCTTGGTAGGTATGGGGGTTTCTACATGAAACTCTTGCCATGCTTTAGCTTAAGGTTAAACACGTGGAATGCAAGAAAATGGCTCCATTGAATTATTCTGAACTTTTTAGCAGCTCCTTTATCTGACCACTACACTCAGCTTTAAAATCAACTTCAGGGGTAGGACCAACCACCAAGGTGAGCCACAGCACTCGGGGGCTGCATTGTGAAACCCACCTCTTGTGGAAAATCACCATCAACTCAACGTTTTCCATTTCATTCGGTGATATAGGTGGAGAGTAAAGTGTAAAGCCTTCCCTTTGAACCTCCCATCACACTGCCTGAAGGCGCTAACTTACGAATTATCTCAAAGATAAATCTAATGTAGTACAGTTCTCAGAAGACTAAAGTTGTAGTTGAGAGAAAGAGAGAGAGAAAAGAACTCCCTCACGCCTAAAGGTTAAATTGTGGCGTACTGCAACTTCGATGCGGAGTACATCGCTGGACTTCCAAGACTTAAGAGAACCTTTCCACCGGAACAGTTAGCCCGGATCACGATCAAAATAAGTATATGCCCGATCCTCACAAGAAGGATGGGGAAGGGGCGAGTGAGGTCTTCGTTTCAGCTGACCAAAGGACAGAGGGACTGGCGAGGGCAGGAAATTAAGAGCGATAAAGGGGACAGACGCAAAGCTTCCCCAACAGGAAGGCCCGGAGGCGCGTGTCGCAAGGGATCCCGCCAGGCAGTCCCGTGGTCGGCAGGAGGCCCCTCCGCCTACTCCGGCCAACCCCAGAAACCCGGCCTCCCTTCTCCCGGCGCCAGAATAACCGGCCCCCACCGTCCCCTCGCCTGCCGCACGAGGAGGCGGCGGCGCACCGGGCCGCTGGAAGCTGCCACGCACGAAGCGCAGAACTCAAAAAAATTCCATCAGAAAATAGCCAGCCTGCACTACCGAAACACAGGGACCGGTGTGCCCGAATCCGCGCGCGAGGCGACGGACCGCGGCGCAAGAAACGCAGCGCGTGCGCTCGGGAAGTGCGCCGCTCGCGCGGGCCTCAGCTCCGCCCCCCCCCACCCCCAGCTCCCCGCGCCGCCGCAGCCGCCGCCGCCGCCGCCGCCGCCGCCGCGGCCGTCGCCGCTGCCTCTCTGGGAACTCCGCGCCGCGCGGCCCCGCGAGGCGGGCGTCGAGGAGGGAAGGGGAGGGGCCGCGCTCCCCGCCTCCCCGCCGGCCCGCGCGGCTCCCCAGCCCGGAGCCTACTCACCTCCTCCTCCTCCTCCTCCTTGTCTCTCCCTCCTGGCCACCGGCGCGGCCCGGCCGGCGACGCACTGACGCCGTGCCCCTCCCCCGCCGCCGCCGCCGCCGCCACCGCCCCTCCCGGCCTGCGGCCGCTGCGGCCTTCAGGCGCGTCAGGCGCAGGCCCCGCCCTTTGGTCCGCCCACGCGCCTAAGACTCCGCCCCCTGCGCGGTCTGGACTGCAAGGGCGCGGGGTCCCTGACTCAGCGCGGATGCCGCCCGCGCGCGCAGGACCGTATTAGGTCACGGCCCCCGCTCCACTTCTCACCTACCCACTGCCCGACGGCTTCGCTTCACTTCTCACCTCCCCGCGCGCCCTTTCCATCTCTCATCAGTACCCCTCTGCCTCTTCAGCTTTTTTGTACTCTTTCTCTATCCCTCTAGTCTTGCTCTAAGCTCGCGCTGGCGCCTTCTCTTTTCTTCTGGAAGGTCTTCGCTGCTCACTAGATCGGCCTCGGCTTCCTCCTGCAGTTTTCCTGCCGCTTCCTCCTCCCTGTCTCCGTTCCTCTCCCTGGTCTGCTGGAGGGTCCGGGCCCCCGCGAGTTGCCGGCCCCTTCCTTCCCACCTGTACCTGCTGTGCAGCTCGCACATCTGCTTCGCTTACGCGTCCTAACTTCCCTCTGAGCAGGCTCACGCTTTCCTTTACCTGTATTTTGTCTGTCCTTTCGGTTCTGACTCCTCCACACACTTAAGATGCATTTCGGGTATTCAGCAATTGCTTGTCCACACTTACATGAAGAGAATCACATTGAGGAATTAAGCACAAAGCAGAGCTATACCAGTGGTGACCATCTTTCAGCTGCGTAGTTGTCTCTCACTGTGATACTGTATTGACAATTTAAAAGAATAGAATTTTCTGTTGGAACTTAAAATTCACAAATTTTGGATTTTCCCCCCTCCAACCTAACCTCATATATATATATATATATATATATATATATATACATATACATATATATATAAAATACATGTTAGATCTTGTTAAAATACATAGTAAAAAGAGCGCCAGGACCTTTTAGTTTTTGTTTTCTGAGTCAGGAGAAGGCAAATAGTGTACATGTAACTGGAAGTCTGGTAGCTTCATTTGTAAAACTGCAACTTGGAAGGGTTAGGGTGTGATGTAGAAATGAGTTAAGAAATGAAGGAAAATGATTAGGTCTTTGGAGTTACATCCACAACTTGCTTTGAATTACGTGAGTAAACATTATTATCTTTGAAGAGTTAAAACTGTCTTCCATTCTAAACAAAATCCAAGCTCTACATGGACCTCCAAAGTTTAAAACCATTGTTGAATTGAACAACAGCATTACAAGCATTTGAAAGCCTAATAAACCATCTGTCCATCTACTTTAACACAAATTGGGAAAAAGAAAAGTGTAAATGCCAAAAGCTGAAAGCAGAGTTGCTAACTAACATGAAACTAATAAATCCTATCACACAGAACAAGTGTATGAAAAACTCTAAAGACTGGAGCCTTCATTTCATTGTTTAGAAACAGATTCATGTAATTTTATAATTGAATTATCTAATCCTTAATATCATCTGGAGTCTAAACTTTTCATTTTACAGATTAAGAATTGAAACCCAAAGAGGGTAAATTGTTTGCTCGATATTACCCAGATTAATAGAAATTAAGCCAATATTCAGGCTCAGATCTCCTGTCTCACAGACCTGCCAGCATCTGGCTTATACTTACCGGATATGCAAAACTATTCAACATCAGAAGTCTTTGCCTTTGCAGTTTTGCCTACATGCTCTGAATGATGTGTGAAATTGAACTTGGCATTAACTAGGAAGGTATTGCTATCAGAGGTCATTTTTACGCCAGTGGTTTCAAGGAATCCTATTTCACAGGCTCCATCTCACCTAGTCTTTATAATCCAGGCAATTCTGGTCAGGCCTGTGGAGCCATGTCCCAACCAAACACATTCATCCTAGGTGGCGTCAAGAGCTGTACATGAGTATAAATATTATGAAGTCCCCACTGCCGAGAAAATTACAATATTACTCAGGAGGTAAAATATTAAAACAGATAATCAATTCACCATTAATAACCAAAGAAAGTAACCAAGGATTCAAGCATAAAGTCTGAATCTTAAACTGAAGATTATCGATGTAAATTAAGGAAAGATTTCCTAAAAGGACAAAAGAAAGGAAATGTAGAATTTGGATTGGTATAAAGGAAATTGCCTGTATAGGGAAGGAAACAAACAAACTAGGAATGGGGAAAAGTTAGGAGATCAGATGAATTAGAATAGGAGGTTCATATTAGAAACAATAGAAAACCCAGCTGAAATGGTAAGGTGGAACCATACACGGAGAACCTGAATTTGAGCCAAAGAAATTTAGATTGGATCTAATAGGACATCATTTTGGGAGCATTGGGCAGGGGAGAGGGTTAAAGACAAGACAGGAGACCATAACTTCTGAACGAGCAAGTGGGATTTTATTAAGATATGTGAGTCATAAACATGCCTAAGGAAAAGACTTGAGTTGAGTGGGTATATACAGGAATATCAAAGAAGATCAAGAAGTCCAAGATGACTTTAGAATTATGGCAAGAATCAGTAATGGTATACATAGACCTGAGCGCCTTGGAGTTGGAAGATCATCAGCACTCAGAGGGTGCTCAAAGGGTGATCAGCCTCTCCACTTGCTAGAGAAGAAAGTAAGAAATTTTCCCAAGGTATACTGTCGTATTCATCACATCCTCATTCCAGAAAACTTTGGTTTGCCACTCAAATTGAATTAGAAGGCAAGAAGGAAAGCTCTCACCCTGTCATGGGCCTTATGCTGGTGTTTTATGGTCGCCCTATTTTTATTTCCGTTTCAGCCCTACTGATGTAAAAGTGCTCAGTGCTGCAGTATATAATGTTACAGTCAGAAATAAATCAATAAGTGTTTGCTAAATACATACCAAATGCAGCTCAGCACTCTGCTAGGCCTGGAGGACTGAAAAAAATATTTAAAAAGGCCTCTCCCTTTCAGAAGTTCATAATCTGGTTGGAGAAAAAAAAAGCCAACACACATGACACAATAGAAAATAAATTCCATAGATAGCAAGAACAACCTAAGGACTGTATAGTGTCCTTATATAGAAATAGTAGGGAATAGAGCTGGATGGATTAGAAATGATAAAATCCACAGTGTTCATCATTCAGCATATTTTCATTAACCTTTAAGTTCTAGGTTCTGGAAGTAATGCCATAAAATAGAAAGCTCCTGCTCTCAGGGAGTACACATTCTATTTGGGAGAGACAGAGGGGAACAAATAAATACAAGTAGTCATAATTGTTCTGAAGAAAATTAAATGCAAAGGCATCAAAATGAGTAGGAGAGCATGGGACAGCTGGGTGGCTCAGTTGGTTGAGTGTCTGACTCTTGATTTTGACTCACGTAATGATCTCAAGGTGGTGAGGTTAAGTCTGACCTCAGGCTCCTCAGTCAGCAGGGAGCGAGTCTGCTTAAGATTCTCTCTCTTCCTGGCCCTTTGGCTGTCCTCTCGCTCACAAACAAGCTCTTGCTCTCTCTTTCTCTCAAGTAAGTAAATAATTCTTGGTAAAAAATAAGTAGGAGAGTAAGTTAGACCTTTCTGAGGAAAATTTAAATAATGAATGAAAGAAACAGCTATCATAGGATGATCTATAGAAGAGAAGATCAGTCAGAGAGTAAACTAGCACAGAGCCCTAAAGAGGGGTCAAGCTTAGTGTCTTTGAGACTAAAAAAGGCAAGTGTTTCTGGAATGTAAAGAACCAAGAAGAAAGTAAAGGAGATAAAAAAGGAGAAAAAAGTAAGGCCCTGTAGGTAAGAAGGGATTTTAAGTTCTTATTAAAAGTAGATATTTGGGGGCGCCTGGGTGGCTCAGTTGGTTAAGCGACTGCCTGCGGCTCAGGTCATGATCCCAGAGACCCAGGATCGAGCCCCACATCGGGCTGCCTGCTCAGCAGGAAGCCTGCTTCCCCCTCTCTCACTCCCCCTGCTTGTGTTTCCTCTCTGGCTGTGTTTCTCTCTGTCAAATAAATAAAATCTTTTAAAAAAAAAAGGTAGATATTTGGCAGATTAATATTACAGATTAGAGGAGAGAGAAAGGACCAGATGGAAACCTGCCTGCATGACAATCCAGGCAGGAGGTGCTGTGAGGTAGACAAGGTTGGTGGCAGGGTTAGCAAAGAAGACAAAAATGTCAATGAGATCAATTACTGGGTATTTGTGAGGGGTGGTGAATGGTATTGGCTGGGGAGAGCCCACAGTGTCAAATACAGCAAAAAGGTCAAGGAGAATAAACAGTAAGTGAAAGGTAGTATAGGTAACAGGAAAGATGTCATGTGTGACCTCCAAGAGAAGAGTTTCCATAGGGCAGGGGGTTAAAAAGTGAGAAAATGAATGCAGGGAAGTTCAACTGTAAGAATCAGTACAAATCAAAACATAAATTTTATCTTATTTTATTTACCTTTTAAGGGCTTCTACATTTGGAATACTATTACATTTTTAAAGTCACTTAAACATTCCCAGCCACGTCTAATATTCTGTCTCCATACCAAAGGGAGAACAAGTTTATACCATGGAAACATATCTTGTATGTTTTTCTGGGCTAAAACTCAATCCCCATCAATGACTCCCTAACCTAAATATAATCAGAAAAAGTTCATCATCATTCCTGAGATAAGGCAAGAGTCTGATAATAGAAACAAAAAAGGCAGCTGAAGTACCATATCAGTTATGGTTCCCTTATGGCCATCTGTCATGTCTAAACCAGGTGGGCTGTGTGTGTTACCTTGAGCACAGCACACCAGATTTTCATTAGGAAGGGAGAAGAATCTCTCAGATTTTAAGCTTCTAGGCATACAGGTTAGCACTTCTACAAGAGAGAACAAATACCACGCTGTGACATCCACGTGAAGAGCTATCATGACTCCAAGTGATACTTTCACACAGTCTTTTGGAAAAGACAACTTGGTTGAATGAGATGTTCTTTCCTTCAGCAAATTTTAAGACAATTAACAAATAGTTTTTTTCCCCTGGAAACAGACTAGATTAGTCTGGTAGTCAGAAAGGAAGGAGCTCATAGTTGGGTGCAGCTTGAGCATCTCAAGGAAACCAAGCCTGACTCTGGCTAAATTGTTCCCATACATGCATGTGCATGCCTTTTCCCAATTGTCTGTTGTAGGTGAGTAGAGTGTGTTAATTCATTAGGTGTTATTCAAAGATGGAATGCTATTAGCACTCTTATTTGGAATATACTTTGTCTGGGGGTCCATTGGGAACAGTTAATCTCTTGGGATGGTTTGGAAAGCTTCATTAAATTCAGTGAAGGAAAAAAAAGTGCAAGTTATGCTAAAAATAATCATGAAATTTACTATGTTTAATTTGCTGGTCCAAACGCTTTTCAAAGTCAGTAGTGACCAAGGATTCCTAGCATTAATGAACAATTACCATATTGCTGAAATCAACACCGTATTTAGCCTGAAAATCTTTTTTGTTTTTGGTGCTAAAGAGGCCAAAACATTGGTAGCGCAGGACATATAAAATGTACTCTCTGTAGATAAAATGATTTCTTTAAATTACAGTTTAGCTATTCCAACAATACAATGCAAGGAATTTGCTTTGTCACTGTTACCTTCTGACCTAGAGAAAGAAGCATTTTACACTGGGGTTCATCCTGTACCTTTTACAAGGATAAATTCATGTTGTTATTTAAAAGCAAAGAAAGCTTACATAATCTCTCCTCATGCTTAGCCCTTCCAGTAATTATCTGTTGCTTGGAATCAGTGTCAGCCAACCAAGTTCAGATGGCAAAAAAGTGTTTGATCTGCAATGATGTGATTTACAATACTGTGTGCATGGAAGATACAGCTATGCACATACAGAGAACATATTTATCTAATTTGACTGCCAGTGATTTAATTAATGTTTGTCAAGCACTTTGAACATGAAAAGAACTATCTGAAAGATGAGAGCTATTACTCATAATCATTTTTCCTATTTGTTGAACTAAAATTAACATACAAATGTGATACTCTTACCGTATCATTGGGAGATATGCTCCTATTCTAACAAACCCTTGGGACTATCCTTTAAGAAAGTCTCATTAAAACTTGAAGTCTCTGATTTCTGAAAGTCAGCCTTCAAGCTGGTTGGATATCATCCATCAGTAGATTTTGAAGCATACAGGCTAAATAAACAACAGTGACAGCTTGGGGAAGTGTACGCACCTGTTTATTGAGAAGATGCTAACAGGGGCAAATCTAAAATAAGAATGCATACTGCAACCTGATTTTCAAGAAGTTCTTGTGCATGTCTCCACTTAAAACCACCCATATTATCATCTAATTTTTTCCTTCCAATTTCTCTCCAAAGAATAACTGCTAATGAGCATGAACCCTCTGTAACAATCTGAGTAGAAAAGAAAGAATGAAAAGACCCTATTGTAGGGCTTGCAGGGAAACAAACATGTTTTCCTCCATTGTGTTCTCCCCAAGTCAAGTACAAGACTAACGAGTAAAAGATGAAGAAAATTAGAGAAGAAAGTAAGGAGCCTGAACAAAGGCCTTGGTCTACCATGATTCGCCACGACAGGTCTTGGGAGTGTAACATTCATACCTGCAGGGACTTAGGGCAACATTTGTCCAACTTCCCTTGACTATAGGGCAGGATTAACTCCTCTGCAGAATAGAAGGTGTAACTTGGAAGGATGCTGACTTTCCCACACGACTTGTTTTTGATTTTTAGTTTCATTTCATCCAGTACCCTACAGAGAATTTTTATATTTAGTACAGAATCTTCCTTTATATCTTCATCATGCTGCAGCTATTCCTTGGTAGAATAAGCCTAATTAAGGCACTAGTTCTACCTCAACCCTACGAAACTGAACTTAGCACATGAAATGTGCCATTTCAACAAGTTCTCTACCCTCTATGATTTTATATTTATTCATGTTTCAGAAAGACTTCCAGAAGAGGTATTATTTACATTTTCTAGTCATTCTTAGCACTTCCTTTTAGTGATCAGATGTGGCAGGGACAGAGGCATCCACAAAACACTGCTTGGCTTTCTTACATTTTCTAAGCTCTTGTTAGTTTGGTTGGGGCCATGTAACTAGTACTGACCAATGGGCTTGAAAAGACAAAGTTTGTCACTGCTGGCCAAGATTTTAGGAGCACTTTTTCCTCTGTTACTGGAGTCCTGAAAACCCCATTTTCCAAGATGGTATATCTGTGGAGATAGCTATAAGAAGAAAACACCCTTGAGTTCTTGGAAGTTGGTCTGGAGAGCAAAAAGATCCTCAAGAGATTTCTTATGAGCCAGACGTAAACCTTTAGCAGTTAAGGAGATGAGTGGTCCAGTACCATTAACTCTACCAGTATGGTTTGCCTATCCTGAAGAATACAACCCCATTAAGAGTTTCCCCTTTACAACTGCAGAAACAGTTTTGTTTTTTTCTTTTTCTTTTTTTTTTAACTCTGGGTCTTAAAATAACAGGGAAGGAATAATGGAATGAACACTGCACAATTTACTAAATAGATCAATGAAATGCAAATGGACATATAGAAATTACAAATAGTATGTCATATGGTGGGGGAAAAATGTTCTTTATATAGTTCAGTTCTGGTTCTGGTTTTATTTTTCAATCTTCCCTTGGATTAAAGAATCAGTGCACTCTTCAGCCTGCTATGCCTGGGAAAAACATCTTTGTCTTTGCCATGCCTAGAGCCTCTTCTTTTCTCCACCCTGGTCATACATCATTAACAGTCAATTTTCTAGGCTCTCAGACAGATGAGGTTCCTATATCCAAAGCCAGTCAGAAGTGGATTGGTCACTTGTTTGCATTTGCTGTTTAAAGTTTACTCCATAAGTACAACAACTAAATTTCTATGACTTTTTTCCTAATTCGCTGCAGACAGATGTGTGTGATGCTGATACAGATTCACTCCTCTGCCTGCTTCGGGGACTGCCCTCACCTACTGGGTCCAGCGCTTGTGAAAAGGATGCACCAGACAGCCTAAGTGGAGGATATGAATGAGGGGAGAGCAACTTCCATAGATGTGGAATACTTTGCAGAGGTCACTGGTCTATAGTATTTGCTGATCGGCCCCTGAAGCATTCTGACAGCGGAACACCAGTTTTTGCTATTGAGCCATTTCACAATCTCTGTTTGAGAGCTATAGACACACATAAAGAAGGGGCAGGAAAAATCCTTTCATGGCTTCTCAAGCACTGCAGAGAATCTTTTGTCAGTAACTTTGCCCTTGCTTACCAGTCTTATAGCTGCCTTAAATTTTTTTTTTTTTAACAAGAGGGAAATAAACAAAACACAAGCTAGCTGTAGTTTGCTTCTCCCATGAGTAGAGTACGGTTAACAATATTTCTTATATTTTAACACATCACCTTTCCCTCAATTCACAGACCAAATAGGAAAAAAAAAAAAGTACTGTATTCCTTTTCCTGTTGCGTTTTCAATAATTCCTGAACAAATCCACATAACATCCCTGCAGCTGAGTAGAAGAACCGTATGAAATGGACTCATTGAAATCTTTTTCAGTTCTATTTATTTGTCCCCATTTTGAAATAGGGCCATGCTGCTTTTGTTCCTATAGAAAAGAAGTTATGATTTAAGAAAACTTTACAAAAGGGAAGCCGATCTTGATGTTATCAAACTTCCCTCTTTTCTTTTAGCAGAATGTTTGAGAAAATGCCAATTGGTGTCGCCTATCATCAGAACTTTTTAAGATCTGATTGCTTCTGAAAATTAACTTGCATAAAACTATCTGACTTTCTTTGACAGATGATATTATATTCCTTTTTGAATAGTTAACACATAAATTTGTCTCTGCAAGCTGAAATACTAAGACTGTGTCAAATGTTTTAGATGAAATGATGCCATAACTAATTTATACACATTGCCCCATTTTTAGGGGGAGATACACATTGGTTTTAAACTCAGACGTCCATATTCTTTTGTGGTAAGTGTTAACCAGAATGCCATTTTTGTCCAGACTGTCACCGGATGGCTTTATAATTAGAAGATTCACTCTAAAATGAAAGTCTGAGGTTGATGAGGCAGAACTAGCTAAGTTTAAAGGGAAATTCTTGTTAGTAAAAAATATTGGATGATAAACAAAATCAATTTTTACAGGCAGATTAACCAAATTGGTCTTTATTGTAGTAAACATTGCAAAAATCAAGAGCATGGGCTGTATTAGCTATATCCAAGCAAGAGAATGAAGTCCTATGGTCTAATTTATGTGCAATAATTGTTCTTACTAGCACTCTCATAGTTTAGGTAGTGAGTCATTTTGTTGTATGTGACTTTTGTTCTCCAGGATTGGCTGCTATTAAAAAGTAGAAGCAATAAAAAAAATTAAGAGTTTACCAAACTAGCTGGGTCTTTAAAAATACCTGAACTTCAACGGTAAAGCAAAGTATTATTAGTGTTAGTCACCTTTGCATCTTTACAGTAGGTTTGAATATTTAAAAAGTATTTTTTTTTTGTCTAGGGGCGCCTGGGTGGCTCAATCGGTTAAGCGACTGCCTTCGGCTCAAGTCATGATCCCGGAGACCCAGGATCGAGTCCCACATCGGACTCCCTGCTTGGCAGGAAGCCTGCTTCTCCCTCTCTCACTCCCCCTGCTTGTGTTCCCTCTCTGGCTGTGTTTCTCTCTGTCAAATTAAAAAAAAAAAAATCTTTAAAAATAAAAAAAAAGTATTTTTTTTCTTAAAAGACATTTAGTAAGATATCTTTTGGTGGCACATTATTTTAGCATTTAAAAAAAGTTGAACATAAATTTAAGTTAGTTAAGCATAGGTTTTTTTTTTCTTCCTCATTTTGCATTCCTACCATTTGGTCTTCCTCTGGGTGTAGATGATCATGTTAGAAAAGGAGATATACTTTGAAGAAAGAGCTCAATAAAGTAATTTACTGTCAGCAGGTCACCGCTAATAAGCAAATCTTTTATAAATCATGAGACCTAGTAGATGACAAAAGTTGGAATAAAAAACCACTCTCAAAAAATACAATTTCCAAAAGGTTTTCAAAAATGATGAAAGGATCTAAATTTCAGTGCAAAAAATACACATTGACAAAAAAATTAACTTCTTAAGTGTGTTTCATTCGAAATTTTTAAAATTTGATTTTGGAATTTCCCAAATATACACAAAAATAGAGAGAATATTACTACTACAAGAGATCCCACGAAGTCATGAACATGTTTGTTTTACTTGCTTTAGATTTCATGATTTCTTTGATGTTGTTTTTATAGCTGAAATATTTTTAAAGAAAATCCTTCTGTTACATCTTTTTACCTCTGAATACAATAGTATACATCAGAAACAAACAGAATATTTTCTTATGTAGTAATAATGCAAGTATCAACCTAAATATGTTTAAAAGTTTTATTCTCACATTTCTTAAGTCATTGTAAGTTAGCAGTACGCATTTTCTTGTTTGATTTTTATCTTTACCCCCTTATCGTTTACGGGCATCCCCTCAATTAGTAAGAGAAATCCTACACTTGGATTAGGTTATTTTTAACATATCCCTTGGACCCTGCCTATGCCTCTCTCTGGCGTAGTGTGTTATTCAGAATCTTACACCATATCCAAATTGTGCATTGCAATTGGCATGATGCAAGAAAATTAAATTTAAATTCTACTCAAATCCCAAAGTTTTATAAAGTTTAAAAGCACTGTAATTTATAAAAAATAAGAGGAATCCACAATCTAGCTGTAACTGCACTGAGTAATCCACTAGGCTATGTCTAGGATGTTTTTCCCAGGATCCTTTGTTTGCAAATAGAGAAAACCAACTTCGGCCAAATAAAACCAATAAATACATAAGCATTTTAAAGGAAATGACTGTAAGAAAAGGTTTAGATCCTAGCTCTTTCGGGAGAGAGAGTTATACGGAGCAGAATCTTATGGGCAGTCATTTCAGAGCGCTGCCATTGAAATCAATCAGTTCCATGTTTTCCACCTTTTTATCACTCGACTCTGCTCAGAGTCTTGGTCTATGCCCAGGGCATACCAGGATCCCTCCAGCGCAGTCCCAGCAAGACCATACGCAATTAGATAGAGGAGATTTCCCAAAAGGCAAGTCAGGTGTTACTACCGAAAGAAGAGAGAATTGATGCCTAGTAAGCAAATGCAAGTGAGGCAAGATGAGAGTATAGCTGTTCTTCCTTCCTTTTGTCAATGATTATCTGTCCTTCAGGTCTTACTGACAGAGTCTTTGAAAACCAGGCTTTCTCACCTGCTAACTCTCTTTCCTCTATCCATGCACTGCTGTTAGGAACTATTGCTTTTACTTCATCCTGTTCTCCATATCCCCTTCACCAGGAATCAGTTTTCCAAATACCAACAGCATTCAAGCTACCAGAACTGGTGAGTTTTTGTACATGATATCATTCCACTCTTTTTTGGGTTGGTAAGGATGAATTAAAAATTCCAGTCTAATTTAAAACTCTTCATTTCCTTTTTGGCTCACACTGTTATTCATTTATTACCTTACCTTCTAGTTCACTACTAGGATAAGTGTATTAACTTAAAACCATGAATCATGCCCTCTTTCCTTTCTGCCAGAACTATGTCCTTCCACACACACTCCCCACACTGTGCTCACACACCAGTTTTGTCATTACCTAGTGTGGGCACAAAGAGGCATGCAACGAATACCAAAATTTAATCAGGCTGCAAGAAATGTAGTACTGTTCAGTGTGCTCCGTAATGGAAGAGAGTTCAGAGACTCTTGGTCTAAGGGATATGGCATTTTTCCTTGAGGGCCAAATGTTGTAATCAGTGTTTAAGAGGATAAAAGGAAGTGAAGTTGTTGATGCATTATTTCGATTTTCAAGTGAGCTGGTTTCCCCTATCTGATTAGCCCACTAAAAGATCGTTTCAGGCCCTCTCTAAGTAGATATTCGAGAGTACATGGGAGAAGTGTTCATTCAGGAACTACTTTCAGTTTCTTCTTTCAGTGTCCTTAACTCTTCTGTCTGCCTTGATAGCTCCCATCCCAGGAAAGAAGATCCTGTCTGCCCACTGGATGCTAGAGGTGCATCCTGAGAAATTGCTGGGACTGAGAAGATCACTTAGCAGCAGCTACTTCTTCCAGGCTCCACTCTGGGGCCCTGAGATTTCCTGCTTCCTCCCCCACTATTGCTCTCTCCCCATCCTTCATTTCTAAGAAATGACTTCTCATCTTCTCCCAGATTTCAAGCCCTGACTTCAATCCAGCATGCCATTGGTTTTAACAAATATTTTCCTTCAACTGTCTATGCCAGACACCATGAATTTGTTTGCTTAATGAGGTGGAAAAAAAAAATTGGAGTGGCTGGAATCTTGTCAAGGAGGGGAAAGGACCATAAGCTGAAGTGGAGGCAGGGCACACAGGCTTTATGGTTGGGTAAAAGGTTTTAGAATTTTACTCTATATATAGTAGGGAATTGTGGTAGAAATATATTTGGAGGGGAAAAATACTTACTCACCAGACTGACCCTCCCCTCTCTCTCCCCACACACCTGCGTCACTTTATAACTCTATACTATCCTCATCTCTCATGGTTCATAACAACTGTGATCATGTGTGTATGGATATGGGATATTATGTGTCCACTGTATACAGTAGGAGGATAGTTTATTAGTCAAATAAAGCTACTCAGGAGTTAAAATCTAATTAAGAACGGTTTGCCAAAGTAAAGGACCCATGAAGAATGAAGACAATGGTAAAGATAGAAATCTCTCATTAGATCTGAGTGCTAAGACCTCTAGTCGCACCTTATGAATATCACTGTCCCACATCGTAACCCCATACAAGAGCTTCAAGCAAGCTTATTTCCACCTACTCTGGTTGTTCCCTGTTGGAATTCCCTAGACCTCCTTACCAAGACCTCTCCTGCCAACAAGCCAAGCGCTGGTCTGGATTTCATCCCACTGTCATCAGGGCTAAGTGAGTCAACACCAGGCATCTAGCTGTGTACTTTGCACACTCTCCCTGTCCATGTGTGCTGTGGACTGGTCTGCCAGAGTACCAAAGGAGGGATAAAGTCAGGCTTGGCAGGGGGCAGGGGAGGCTGTACCAGGGCATGGGAGGAGGCTCAGAGAGCAACAGCAGCCTTCAGTTGTATTTAACCAGTTCTCTCCCCTGACGAGTCTCAACCTCTAAAGAAAACAAAATGAACCCTAGGTGAACCCTAGTGCACTCTACTTGAAGCCAGTCTAGATACTGAAGATATGATTAATTTCCACCATGCCGTGCTCTCCTCATTCTCTAGCTTCTTCTCTTTTCCCCTTGGAAGCACATTTTCTTCTACATATGTACTCCCACGTTCCTCATATGTAAGCCTGTCCCAAGGCTTTCATTCCCATCTTTCTTTTCCTCGCTATTCCCCACATAGACACACACACTCTCTCTCTCTTTTTTTAAAGATTTTATTTATTTATTTGACAGAGAGAAACACAGCAACAGCTGGAGAGGGAACACAAGCAGGGGGAGTGAGAGAGGAAGAAGCAAGCTTCCCGCCAAGCAGGGAGCCCAATGTAGGGCTCGAACCTGGGACTCCAGGACCATGACCTGAGCCAAAGGCAGACACTTAATGACTGGGCCACCCAGGCGCCCTGACACACTCTCTTTTAATTGATCTTATTTGGTTATCATATCCAGCGGAATCTTCTTTCTAAATTTTTAAAAATACGTTCTCATTATCACAGTTAGTTCCAGATCTGGCCATTTGTCTCCTGGACAGTTGCAATGGCCTCCTGACTTGATTCTTTCCTGGCCATCTGGTCACTGACCAATCACTTCTCCAGAGAAGTTTACCCAACTTCTTCATAGCACGGCTGCATCTAAAGCATTCAAAAATCTCTGCAGTAGCCACAGGACAAAATCTCAAATATTTATCATGGTAAATTACAGATGCCCATGGTCTATCCTCTGTCTCCCCCTGCCAATCCTTAGCATGAATTTTCAACCTCAGCCATAACAGAAATACCATAATTCCCCCCAGTATGCCTTACTTTTTTATAACTCTGGGCCATTGGCCCTTTAATTCTCCCTGTCAATTTTCTGTTGTCTACCAGATGACACTAAGTCACTCCCCCAACACCAAGGCTACCTCCTCCATGAAGGCTTCCATGATTCCACCAGACCACATATTTCTTCAGTGTTCTCACAGTAACCGGCCAATGCTTCTCTTATTACACTTCCTGTGTTGCTATTCCTCTCTGCTGATATGCCCATTCCCTTGCTGGAATGGAAGCTGCTCAAATAAAAGTCTTTTTGTTTAATATTCCTGGAAGTAACACAGAACCTGGAATATTGTGGGCATTATTGCTTAATGCATTAGTGAATGAGGACATGAACGGAGAGGAACCATGCTACAAGTGTAAAAATCTATTAAGCCTGAGCACACAAAACCAGAGATCTAGCATGGACTTCTTTGTTTGCAAATCACACAAATGCAACTTAAATTAGCTTAGGATAAAAGGAGGATTTATTGGAAAGACACTGGAATATCTCAGGTAATTGAAAAAAGAATTCGTCACCAGAATAGTGAGAAAGAAGGCCTGGAAAGCAATTCAGCCTGCGATTACCAGAAACAGGGGTTTGTCCCATGTATGTGTCTCTTCTGGCCAGCTGCTGCTTCTCATGAATATTCTTCTCTCCCTGTGAACTTTTCTTCCAGGTAGTGGTCCTCATTGTTGGAATCACCTGGAGAGTTGTTTGTTGTTGTTGTTGTTTTAAGATTTATTTATTTATGAGAGACAGAGAGAGAAAGAGAGAGAGCAAGTGAGGGGAGAGGCAGAGGGAGAAGCAGACTTTTTGCTGAGCAGGGCTTGACCCCAGGACCCTGAAATCCCGACCCAAACCAAAGACAGCCACTGAACCAGCTGAGCCACCCAGGCATCCCTCACCTAGAGAGTTTTAAATAAATATCGACACCTGGGTCTCATCCCAGACCACATCCATCAGAATTTCTGGCGGTTGATGCCAGGGCATTTTGAAAAAAAGTTTCCTGAGGTGGTCCTCAGGAGCCACTAGGGTTGAGAACTTCGGTTTTGCATCTGGAAAACAGTAGCCAGTAATACCTGGGTTTTAGGTCTCATTCCCACAGCTTCAGGGCAAAACCAAACTGGCAGTCTGTCCTTTTTCAGAAAAAGTCTTTTTGGCTTAGGTTAGATCTAGCACTTGTTACGGGATCCATCGATAATGCTCAAGTGTGTGGGTCACATTAAATAAGGCAGCTCAGGGCACCTAGTGGCTCAGTCGGTTAGGCGTCTAACTCTTGATTCCAGCTCAGGTTATGATCTCAGGCTCCTGGGATTGAACTCTGCACTCTGCAGGATTTCTGCCTGAGGTCCTCTCTCCTTCTCCCGCTGCTCCCCCACCTAGTTCATGTACTCGTGCATGACCACGTGCTCTCTCTGTGAAATAAATCATCTTTTAAACAAACAAACAAACAAAAAAGGCAGCTTGTGCTGAGTTAGACAGTATGTCTGAAGCAGTAATCATACCAGAGAGTGAGGATGATATTTGCAGGAGGGGGCTAACCTATGACATAGTACCTAATACACGTGTAATAAAATCATATTTACAACAAAATTAAAACTCGTTAGGCAATAAATGCTTGTTATATAAATGGACGAATGACAATACATATTGTGTGATGTGCCTGATCAGTGTGGTGCACCTTAGGATTTAGAAACAAACAGGAAGCATTTCACATAAATGATGCCACTCATGTCATTGCTCTCTAATCCTACTAAAGTGTTGTCCTTGTTGGTTGTTTCCTTAGTTCTCTATTAGCAATGCTTATCTATAAGCAAGGCCAATGTTACAGAGTTTGACTTGTTTGTTTGTTTAATACTGATTCAGTTTAAACCTCTTTGTGCCCAGAAACAAACATAGGCCTCGCCGTAGGAGCCAATGTGTCAAGTTTCAGGCCAAAAGCTAAAACAATGGATAGAGAGTGGACACAGTGAAAGTGAACTCTGACTCCTGGTGTTTGGGCATCTTGGGAGTAGTTGGAAATCAGAAGTGTAAGGAAACATTTCCACTGCAGTCAGATGAAGGTTAAAGACAAGCTACAGGGAAGGAATTTGCCAGCAGGTAGCTCTGTGCTTGGGCAGAGAAGGTGTTACATTCCACGGCCAGTGTTAGAAAGAGCCGGAGGTGTCTAGACACTCCTGTCTGCCCCTGGAAACCTCGCTGGGTAGTAGGGAACTGAGAAATGTCTGGAAGGAAAAAAAAACAGTGTATGCTATCTGGCCAAACTCTTCAATGCTTTTTATCTTTTAACACATAAATATGAATACTAGGGAAATTGTTAAAAGTGGCTGCCTCCGGAAAGTAAAATTGGTGGGGTCATTCCCTTTTTGCTCTGCTTATCAATGTATTTTTATCATTTTATAATGGTTGGCATAGGGCATCTTTTAAACCAATAAGAATAAAAGTGAAAGCTTTTTTAAAACATACAGTGTAACAGGAATGACAGGACATAACATTTTTACATAGTTTAGACATGAGCAAAAAAATCCTTTTTTTTTGAAAAAATATCTGATATAGTTCATCATCTTGGTTAAGCAAAGTATGTTGATTCTGTACTATTGGGAAGAAAAAAATCCTCTGTGAGAGGGATAGCAAAGAGAACTTGCACTGGATATGATTTTTCTTTTTCTCTGTGTGTGTGTGTGTGGAAGTAGAACCCAAGAGACAAGAGAAAAGAGTACGTGAAATCAGAGGAGAGGGCGTGAGAGAGAAGTAGAGGGGTGGAAATCTAACTTGTACATCTTCGTTTTTCCTAAAGCCCGTGGAACGGCCCTTGTTACCTTTAGGTGTCTAGCTCCGGAAAAATAAAAGCTGTTTAGGAATTCATGCTTTTTACAGGGAACACTGAATCTTAGTCCCTGGTGCTGAATTCCCTGGGGATACAAACAGAACTTTCTCAGTGAAAGGCTGGCGTGTTAGAAATTCTTTCCTGCTTCTTTGCCTCTGCCTCTGTCCTGGACCTGGGGTATAATGCAGGAGATCTACTGTGGGAATTTAAATTCTACTGTGTATTTTTAAAATGATTATAAAAAGGCATTCAGGTACAGCAGGCCTCGTGCTTCTTTTATAAAGGTTTAAGCAAATAAGCAAACACACGACTGGGCTGTTGTTATTTAATCTGCGTCCCTAAGGCCCAATACTTCCTGTGAATACATACATATGAGCTCCTGGCTTCAGTGGGAGTCATGACTCACAGCTGAGGGCAGAACTCAGCCCTTTGAATTCCTGCAACAGGGCTTTCAGAAAGAAAGAAAGAACATGAATAAGGTGGGGGGGGGGTGATCTTGAATTTTGTTCAAGGCTGAATTCCTGAGGTCTCTAATTCCTCCATCTGCTCAGTCATCTAGCGCAAGCAGGTACTTCTGCAAACCTTCACTGCCCTGGAACCATCTCGGTGAAATTTCCACATCTGAAGAAGGAGATGATCTAGCAAACACCTTCCCACAGATATTTTTAAGATATTTGCCTCTTTCTTGATGAGTAAACTTTTCTTTCCAACTGTTCTCCTTTTTGTCAGCCTGCCAGTTCCACTTGCAGTATTGTTCTGCTTAGGTTGCTGGGAGGCAAATGAGAGGCAAGGGGAATACAGTCCTGGGAGAGGAAGGCAGGGTCAGGGGGCCACAGCGAGCCTGGGGAACCCAGCCTGGGGAGGAGACACACTGAGCAAACCTGGAGGGAAGCAGTGGAGTGAGATAAAGTCAGAGCATTCTGGACAAGGGATTAGAGAGATAAGGAGTTCCAAGGAGAACACAGGAATATAGCGAAACAAGAGAAAGAAACATAGATGAGCCAAGTAAATACTAAAAAAGAAAATACCCTCATTTTATTTTCAAAAAAAGTATTATAAGATCTGTTCCCGGCCCTGCTCCCAACTTTCTCTTGAGCACGTTTTATCGACTCTTATTTGGCAGTGTTCCAAAACATCAACAGTATAGACATCAGCTTTCTTTCGTTTTCTCTAGGCTGAGTTTCTTGACCTTATTTGTTTTTTAATACTATAATGGAGAGGGGTTAAGAAGAAGGAGAAATGTGTTGAAAATTAATTTTCATTTGCATTAAAGTGCATTACACCAATTATAGCTAGATCCACAGTTTCATAATCAGGAAAAAATATTAAAGTTCATGTATTAAACTTTCAAGATTTGGGTATTCAGATTTAACAAAAACAGACACTCTTCCACAAGATAATTTATTCAAAACGCAGTCCATTCATCCATCCAACAAATACTTATTCTTTGTTCTAAGTATTGGAAATACCAAAAAATACAATTTATTGGGAGGAGAAAGACCAGTGAGTGACACATTGCCACACACTGGCAAATGCCAAGACAAAGTTATATTCTACTCAGCCGGTAGAGCATGTGACTCTTGATCTAGATAAGTCCTGGGTTAAGCCCCATATAGTGCGTAGAGCTTGCTTTAAAAAAAAAAAAAAGGTAGAGAGAAAGTTATACTCAAGACCTGTGTGAGCATAACCTGGGGGAGAAGATGAATGAGAATCTGGGCTTGGGCTGGTGGGATGGCTTGCCGGAGGACACGATGCTTGAGGTAGATGTATGAGAATGGTGAAAGGTGGTGTTACAAAAAGGAAGCAAAGATTGAGAAGTGTAGAGGAAGACGAGACATGATATCCCAGGAAGAAGAAATCGAGTATGTAAAACATAGCAAGGATGAAATGGAAGAGATGGTGGGAGGTAAAGGTGAGAGATAAATAAGAGATCTGTATTAAGCAAAGGTGTTAGGACTTTATCCTGAATGGTATAGGAACCTACTGAAAATGGTAGCCATCCGGTTTAGCTGAACAGTGTTAATGTTTTAGGAAGTTCACCTGAAGCCCAGTGAATTGGCAAGGATTAGACCAGAGGTAAGGAGTGCAGTTAGAAGACTGCTGACAATAATCGAGGAGGTGCACCCAGCGTGTGGCTGTGGGGCTAGGAAGACATGACCAGATTTGAATACACGTAAGAGTTGGAACAGACTAAGCTTTTTGACTGAATGTTAAGAATGAGAAAGAATGGAAAGTCAAGGGTGATTTAATACATATGAGCTTGTATATATATTAAATATTATTTTGGGGGGTGCGTGTGTGGCTCAGTTGGTTAAGCGTCTGCCTTTGACTAAAGTCAGAATCGCAGGGCCCTGGGATTGAGCCCAGCGTCAGGCTGTCTGCTCAGAGGGAAGCCCGCCTCTCCCTCTCCTTCTGTGTGCTCTCTCACTCTCTCTCTAATAAATAAATAAAATCTTTAAAGTAAATAAATGAATATTATTTCTGGAAAGATACAATATACTGAGAGTTTCATCTCTTGGTGGTGGGACTGGGAGCAGTGTAGGGGTCCAAGTTTTCAGAACTGGGCATCAGAGTAGATAGTAGTATATTCAGCAAATTAAAATGGAATTTTCAAATGGAATGAAAAAATATGGAACCGAGAGGAGGAGCAAGTTTTAGAGGAAGCTATTTGCCCTGAGGCTAATGAAGCAGAGAGAAACTGGACTAAGAATAACAGAGCCAGAGGATAGAGCTCCAGGAGACACGAGATATAAGCATTCAGTGGAGAGAGATTCGAGTTTCTAAAGAAGGCTGAATGGTGAACAGAGAAGGGGTGAAAAACCAGAGGTATGTGCCATCACAAAAGGGGAGAAGAGGAGAGTTTCCAGAAGGACAAAGTGATGAGACTTCAAGTAGGATAATACCTGATAATCACCCAGGGGAGTGGTTGAGAAGTTGAGGACACCGGATGCAGACAGTTTCTGCAAAACCTTCATCCTTGAAAGATGGAGAGATGCGATGTGCGCGAGGGCTTTATCAGCTTTATCAGCTTTATCGTCACTATTATGACTATTGCCGTGATGATGAAAGAAACAAGCATGTTTACATGGAAAAAGTAAATAGACTAGGAGGGGCTAGAGAGTCAAGTAATTGAGGCCATAATGGATGGAACAAATTTGCTCAGAATAGAGGAGATGGCAATATGTATTTTGCTGATGCCCTGTACAGTTCTAGGGGGCACAATTCATGTTGTATTTTGTGTGAATTTAGCCAACTGGAGCCCAACTCTAGGAGGCAACATTTACATAGAATACAACCTACCTGCCACCGCCATAGTTGTGCATGGCCAGCCACCCTGGAAATGCAAAGCTTCCGTGGAGGAATTGGCCATTTACCTTCCCACTCCATCTGCATGACAGTTAAACTGTATCTAACCCACTGAGGCTCTCTCCAGTGGGGAAATCAAGGTTAACTGCTAGGTTAACTCACGCTCAATTTGACGACAGAGAAGTATAGCTAAGTATTCTGTTTTACCAACCCAACTCTCTTCTAATACCATTCTCCATATGTTTGTCGAGCAGTTTTTATACCCTGCTCAGTTCTAGCCCAGGGTTTGAGGAATGCAAAAAGTGCTAAACAATCAAGAGCCTAAAGCTGATTATAATCTAGTTTGGAAGACAAAACCTATCTACTCATGCAAAACTGTTAGGAGATACTGTAAAATAATGCCGGAGTGAAACAAACACTAAAGGTTAAAAGAGTTTCAGTTAATTGAGAGAAAAGGAAATTTAAGATCATCTTGTTCGTGGTTTTCAAACTGTGTTTCCTGGAACCCTGGGGCTTTGTGGCGATGCTTTGGGAGTTCCACCAAGAGTGGAACTCTTGTATTCTCATGTATTCTCTGACAAACACTGAAGATTTAAATTGCTCTAGGAGGTTCTCAACTGCAATGTTTATAATAACAAAAAAAAATTAGAAACAACCTAAATGTCTTTCAACAGGGATCTGTCTAAATAAATTATGGTGTCTACATACAATGGAATACTAAATAGCTGTTTTTAAAGGGAAAAGAAATCTGTATGTATTTTTAGACAAAGATCTTCAAGGCCTATAATTAAGTTGAAAATACAAGTTGCAGAAAAATATGAATCATGTAATATTATTTGTATAAAAATATACATAAGGATGCACATACGTATGTTTGTGTGTAGTTTGTGTATACATTAAGTATTCTTTCTGGAAAAATACAATATTGAGATTTTTATCTCTTGGCAGTGAGTGGTATGGGGGAAATGGAAAATTATTAATCAGGCTCAGCCTCCTCATTTTACTGATATAAAACTGAGACTCGGGAATATTGTGACTTACCTACGTCATACAAATAGTATTAGCAAAAAACCCCAAACCCAAATTTTGATCTTTTTATACCTCTGGAATAAAATCAGTGTGGGGGGCACCTGGGTGGCTCAGTCATTAAGCATCTTCCCTTAGCTCAGGTCATGATCCTGGAGTCCCAGGATCGAGCCCCGCATGGGGCTCCCAGCTCCATGAAAAGCCTCCTTCTCTTTCTCTCCCTCACCGTGCTGGTGTTCCTGTTCTCTCTCCCTCTCTCTCTTTCTCTCTCTCTCTCTCTGTCAAATAAATAAGTAAGTCTTAAAAAGAAAATCAGTGTGGACAGGAATTCTTTATAGATCAGTCATTCTTTCTTGCCTGTTTCCTACATTTCCCACCTTTCTCTGCCCTAAGTCATCTCTCATTCGATTCCTATCCTATATACAATTAGCTTTTCTCTTTGCCTAAATCGTATGCTTTCACTCACTAAGCAACAGTACTCAAAGTTATCCATGAATTGTTGTACTGAATAGGATTTTAGTCATTGAAAGACCGACTTTCGATAGTCTGCCTTCACCTCGGGCAGCGGGGAAACCATGTGACACACTTCATGAGTGCTGGTTCACTTCAAAATGCCTCTCAACTTCATAGCTTCCATGGCAGACAGTGGCTCCCGGCCCAGGCAGGAGATGACTCTGGGTGGGACGTTGCTCTGTTCCTCTGCTGAGTGTAAGACCTTTGGCCATTGACAGGAGGACTCTTCTATACCTCAGTTTCCACATTTGTAACTAGGGCTATGACCTCAGGCTCTCACCTGACATGGGGTTGCTGTAAGAAAAGGATGATGTAATGGTCATGAAGGCTTGAAACAGCTCTTCCCGTTTTCGAAGGAATTAGTACATTTTGTTGGAGTCAGAATCCAAGCTCTGCCCCTCACTGTGTGTGACCTTAGGTGAGCGGTGTGTTGTAGTCTCTGTAACTATCAGTATCGCCTATTAATTGAGAATCGAACACCTAACCACTGCAGTTATTTTTCAGGATTAAATGAGTTGCTGGATTAAAGTGATTAGCTTAGGGTTTGACACACGAAGCACTCAAATAAGGTTGAAAGTTATTATTTTATTGCTATATTTTTTAATATAATCTTATATGTGCTGTGTTCAGGTCTGTTGGTGATAGGTCACTTCAGCACTTTCTCCTTTCAGCATCATTAATACCATTTCAGATTCTCCTTTGAACATCAAGTGAACCAAGAAAATCTTTTTTTTGGGGGGGTCAAGAAATTAAGTTACTGGGGGTGCCTGGGTGGCTCAGTCTGTTAAGTGTCTGACTTTGGGTGGAGATCTCAGCGTTCTGGCACTGAGCCCCACATGGTCATTGCCCTCTGGCACCCACCGTATTGAGCAGGGAGTCTGCTTGTCCCTCTCCCTCTCCTTTCACCCCTCCCCCTGCTTGTGCTCTCTGCCTCTCTCACAAATAAGTAATTTTTAAAAAGATTTTATTTATTTATCTGACAGAGAGAAACACAGCCAGAGAGGGAACACAAGGAGGTGGAGTGAGAGAGGGAGAAACAGGCTTCCCGCTGAGCAGGGATCCAGATGCAGGGCTCGATCCCGGGACTCCAGGATCATGACCTGAGCCGAAGGCAGTCGCTCAACCAACTGAGCCACCCAGGTGCCCCACAAATAAATACATTTTTAAAAAGTCTTATAAAAAAGAAATTAAGAAATTAATTATCATTTCTGTACATTTGTATAAAATTCTTTACCAAGCAACTACCACCTGTAAGGCCCTGGGCTAGGTATTGGAGACACAGAAACAAAAATGACACAGTCCAAACACAGTGATAGTCCTTGGTCCCAGGAAAACTAATGATATTTATTGTAGATACAGAACAAAGTGTAGGCAGCGACATAAACATTGATTTGTAGGCTATAGAGGTAGAGCAAATGATATAGTTCTCAAATTTTTGGTCTCAGGATCCTTTTACATTCTTAAAAGTTATTTAGGATACTACCAAGCTTTTTAAAATATGAGATAGTTAGGAAAACTGGACAGCCACATGCAAAAGAATGAAGCTGTTCCAACAAATGATCATCTCTCATATCATATCTTATATCATACAAAAAAATCAACTTAAAATGGATTAGAGGCTTAACTTTAATATCATAAAAGTTGCTCAACATGACCCATCATCAGGGAAATGCAAATCAAAACCACAATAAAATAATCCCCTCACATCTATTAAGATGGCTGTTACGAGAAAAGCAAGAGAAGTGTTGGTGAGGATGTGGAAAAGGGTAACTCTTGTGCACAGTTGGTAAGAATGTAAATTGGCACCATCAGTAAGGAAAACAAATGGGGAGGTTCCTCCAAAAATCAAAAACAGAACTACCACATGATCTGGCAATCCCACATTCAAAGAGTCACAGAGTCAAGAGATATTTGCACCCCGTGTTCATCACAGCACCATTCACAATAGCCAGAACATAGCAACAGTCACAGTGCCCACCAATGCATGAATGGATAAAGAAGGCATGATAGAATATTATTCAGCCATGAGAAAGAAGGAAATTCTGGTCTTTGAGACAACGTGGCTAAAGTTTGAGGGCATTATGTTTAATTAAATAAGTCAGACAGAGAAAGACAGATACTGAATGGAGTTATCTAAATAAAAAGACTCATAGAAACAGAAAACAGAAGAGTTGCTGCCAGGGGCTTCGGAGTGGAAGGGAAGAGGGAGAGCTTGGTAAAAAGGCATAAACTTTTAGCTATAAGATGAAAAATGCCAGAGGATCTAATGTGTAACATGGTAGCTATACTTGATAACTATTGTATAATTGAAATATGATAAGAAAGTAGAACTTACATGTTCTCACACACAAAAAAAGATTAATATGTGAAGTGATGGATATGTTAATTAACTAGAAGAGAGGAATCCTTTCATAGTGTATATGTATATCAAATCATTATATTGCACACTTTATCTTGCAATTTTATCTCCCAATTATACCTCAATAAAACTGAATACAAAAATAAATTATAGAAAAAAATAAAAATAATATCAAATATAGGTTATAGCTACTATTAATTATATTAGAAATTAAAGCAGAGACATTTGAAAATACTTTATTTATTGTTTTATTCTTTAAAACAGTATATTAACTAAATGTTATTAATATTAACATTATGTTACATAATATCTTAACAAAATAAAATATTTAAATATTTAAGTTTATTAAAATGAGAATAAACTGATTACATGTTAAGATAAATGACACGTTTTTGAAAGATAATTGTATTGTGGTATAGAAGAGAGGATCATTTGTTGAGTTTTGACTTACCTTGGAGAAAGGAAAAAGTGAAAAAAACGTGCTATTCCATGGAGATGCATAAATTCCTATAAAAGTGGTCCAAGGATGTCCATCCAGACTTCTTTGTGGCTTAGGTTTGGAGGCCATCGATGTTATCCTGATCTTGCTGTGCCCTTTTTGTCTCTGCCCTTGAGAACTGCCTGTCCAAGGATGTTCCTCAGCACTGAAGGTTGTATGTTGTGCAAGGGGGAGAGAACTACTTGAAAACTGACATTTGGCTTTTCCAGCCAAAGGCGTTGGGCAGATATCATTAGGAGTGATAAAGGCAGTGCTGGGACAGATAGACCATAGTCTCAGCATCACGCGGCAAGACGGAATGAACTTCCCAGACTTCCACTTTCCTTTAAAGTGGATCAACAACCGGATCTAAACATGACATTGCCACCTTTGCTTCTTTGCTAGCCCAATCTACTGTGAGCTTCTGAATCTGAACATGCTTCTTACAATTCTGCTTTTCCACTTTTTCTTGATTGTAATACTTAGCTTCCTATTGAGAGCAAATCTAAAATATCCAAAGTTAGAGCCATCGCCTCCTTTCTGAAATCTGTTTTCTTCTCTATTTCCCAATGTCTATGTATAGTATCAGTGTTTTCCCAGCCGTCAAGGATAGAAAATGTAGTCATCTTCGATACCCACACCCCACCCCCAATCTGCCAATTCTGACTTTACAAGAAGTCTGAACCCAGTGAGGTAGAAACATGCAATGATTTTGCAGTTCCTCTAGTCTCTGCTTTCACCAGTGTTCTGTTGAATTTCCCTTTTCTGTCCCTTAAAACATCTTCAGCTCATTCCAGAGCTCTTGGTTACTTCCTACAGCCCAGATTAAGATTTATTTTCAATTATTTGAAGTCCCAGTCCAGGTCAAATCAGAACTTTGCTTTTGTTTCCTAGTCAAAGCATGTCACCCTATCCCACAGATTAAAATTGCTCCAGACCTGTAGTGACTGGAAGTGGGGGGCTCACCCCTACGCCAGTGGCACCTCACTGTGGCTGCCCTGTGGAATCTTTGGATTTTGATGACCCAGACATTCTTATGTGTCTCCTCTTTTTCCCTTTACCATGTGAAAAGATTTCCCGAGGTTACCCGATTCTTTTTCCATCATTGTAATTGAGTGTGTAGGGGACAAATAACTTGTTATTTAATTTATAGTTCTTTAGATCAAAATGAACAACATCCAGACCTGATAATATCACAAGAGCCTGAACTTGGGGCCTAGTCCCATGGAAAAAAAGGAATTCTGGTTCCTCTCTCTTGGAGATGGGGTAAATACGTGGCGCAGAAAGCAGAGAGTGGTATTACATGACTGAGGGCAGGTGATCGGTTGTGTTCTCCACACAGAGTACACGTCTCCATCCCACTGACCTCAGCTTGCTCGTGTGACTTACTTCGCTCAATAAAACAAGGGCTAAGTGGTATGTGCCACTTTTGAGCAGAAGCTTTAAGGAGGTTTCTCTCCGGCAACAAGATCTGTAATACCCGAAGTTGGGAGTAGTGTTTTCAAACTGGACCCTAGAGTGAGGAGACCTTACGGCAAAGCCCCAGTAGGCTTGCAGCGACCGTGCGAATAGGAGCCAGGAACGGACTCTGTGGCCATAAGCCACCAGCATGAGGAGGCTGTGTGACCACAGCACAAACTGGCCACGGTTGGCTAGGTTTAATTGTTGGTTAAATCCTGAAATTGCTTCACATGCTTTGTGTGTCCTCTCCTTGTCGGCATCTGCTTATTCAAAGTCACTCAGTTGAAGCTAGCTGGATTTTGCTTTTAATCCCAACTCTACCATTTTTTATCCGTGTGACCTTGGGCGAATTACCTGACCTCTCCACTCATCAGTTTATCGTAACAATAAAGCAAATGAAGAAAAAAAAAAATAATGCCAGGATACTATTACAATTTGAGAATTTAATATCTCAACCACGCCTAGTATCATATAAATACTTGATAACACTTTTCTACCCAACCTTCTTCCTCACTTGAGAAGAAGGTAGGATTAACCATTTATTTAATTTTTTGTTTTGGTTGTTGTTTTAGGAATTTCCAGTAACAGTGCTAGCTTCTGTTCCCTACATCAGCGATTTAAGAAATCTGAATACCATCCCTAAATACATTCTGTTCTAACTAGCTGGAGACTTAACTTCTGTTATTTCCCCCTCCACTTTGGAAGTCACTATATGCTTTACTGCTAATTTCATAAAAAACTAGAATTAGGAGGCTTTTGTGTGCATGCTTCATCCTCATCTCCATATGCTATATTCTAAATTCTCAGCAAGCACCATATTTTACCTTTTATAGCAGTCCACAACGTAGGACACTGTCCTGTATGACAGTTAACATTATCAGTAAATATCACCCTTTACATAGATAAAAATCATGGCATTATTTTTATTTTTAAGTCTTTTAAATACAGGGCTTTTTCTATGAATATATGCCCCTCTGGTCTATCAAAATAGGAACTTTATGTCTCAATCGGCCAGAGGCAGACGTTCCGGGAAGAGTCCTGACTATAGTGCCTTCAGACACTATGGCTGGTGCCTGAAGGAGGCATACAGAGCAAAAGCTCTCACTGAAAATATTTTCTCAGGGTTAGAAAATATCATTTGGAAACTTGAAAGCTGAAGGTCTTGTTTTTAAAAAATAAATACATTTTTTTGAACTGTACATGGTCTTTGTTTTTAGCAAAACTCAAGTTCTTAGCTGACTTCTGTTTGTTTGTTTTCTCTGGGAACCAAGTAGCTGCGCTACACCCAAGCATGTATCATTTCACGACAATGAGTCAGAAAGTGGTGCAGATGTCATGGCTTACCTAGTCCCTAAAAAATGCCTACCATGCAGGAAATGAAATAAGGTTCCTCGACTCAGCAGAAATGGGGTGAGGATAAAGAGGCTGCTTTGAATTTGTGGGCTTTCCCGGACTGCTTTGGAAATATCTCATGCAAATCCAAACAGTATCTGGGTCACAGATAGTTTTTGACCAGTAATTTCTGAATATACTTCCAGTCTTCCAGTACATGTGGAGGTCATGGGCCTATTTGGAAAATAAAGCAATTTGAGTCATGTAGATAGTTTGATTACCTTTCTTCCAATGAGGATCTTTTTCATAACAGTCTGCTATTCTAGGAACGGTTTCCAAGGTTAAAAATTTTGTTATGTTGAACAATAAATAAAATCCAGTCATCTCGTGCTTTTATCAACAACTTAAATAGGCATGACCTGTTGTTTCTGAATATTATTTCTTTTTGTGCGTGTGTGTGCATCTGTGTATGTGTGTGTGTGTGTTAGTCCAGCTTTTTAACCAAGGAACAGCTTGCTAGAAACATGAATTGTATCTCTGTATTTGACAAAACATTTTGTGTGTCACTCTTATTACTTTAGAAGCCTGTCAGATGCTCCTTAGAAACTTTCTCTTTCGTCTTGGTTATAATAAACCAAAAGTACCTAGAATTCTATGGGACATAGTCTGTCAGGAAATGTTGAGTTCACCATTTTGGAGGGGAAGCAGAGACTTTTACAAGAAGACTTCAATATGCAAATAGAGAAAGATGTAAGAATACAAAAATGAAAAAGATTTAAGAATGAGGAAGGGTTTAAGAAGAACGGAGAAATGAAGATGCAAAGCAAATTACTTCATACTCACTTCGACATCTTGATTTTGTATGCTCTTCTTTCTGCCATGACAGAGAACTTTTTGGGGGGAAATCCCAAAGATGACCACAACCTAAAAATGCACAGCTTAGAGGGGAGTTTCCAATGGACTTGGCCTTTGGCCAAGCCCCAGGTCATTCTTTCAAAGTACCCCCCACAGTAAAACTGAATGCTTGCCCTTGTCTAGCACCAGCATTTATCCACAGAAAATAAGAGTTACCACTAAGAATCCTCAGGCAAGGAGAAAGGAACTGCGAAATGAGTTTGAATCACATTCAAGGACCTCAACTAACACACTGTTGAAGATTAGCAGCCCTGACTAGATTCGAGTTTCAATGTTGTAGCTTGCTCAGTTTTGACTCCTGTGAAAACCAGCACCAAAGAATAACAACTAGATTGCTTGCTTGCCATACAATGCAGTTTTGTTTCTTTTTCTAATTTGTGGGGAAGGCAAAGGACCATCTGTAGGCGTCTTTTATGTAAGTGATAGACATAAAGAAAGTAAAAAAAGAAAAGATAAGCTTTCAGACTGTACATCATTGCATTTTGACATTCAGTGCTTAACTGACATTTCAGTTCCTACCGTCCAAATAGAGTGTAAAAGTGTTTTAGCCAGTAACAACAAAGGGAAAGTAGAGTGAGAATACATTTTGGAGTTTGATGGATTTGAGTGTAAGCACTGCATCTGACCTTGGGCAAATCACTGAAAACTTCTGAGCCTCAGTCTTCTCACCATCAAAATAACAATGGATACTAATACTTTTTTCTTTCAGGTATTGTGAGATAAAAGAATGATCTGGATCAGAGAACCAGACTCAACCTCTTAAAAACATGGAATCGGATATGTTCTTTTTGGTATTCCCAGTGCTCAGTCAGCAGTACACATTTAATAAGTCTTTACTGAATGAATGAGTAAGTGACATATTGAAGCATTAGGTGTTTGATAAATGTTACTTTCCTCTGGGTAAAGTAGTAGTGGGATTACCAGCAAAGTTTAGCTTAACATTAACAACTACCTCTCTCCACACCAGAACTCGAACTTTCACCTTGAGGAGAGAGAGAAAGGCAGAAAACATTGCATAATGTAGGAATTACCATTTGTCTACTTTCAAAAAAGAGCACAATGGAGGGGCATGACAAATTCTTTTGCATGGATGAAATATCATTTTTCTTTGCTGAGTTCTGTAGTGCAGCGATAGAGATAACAATTGAATGGGGGCGGGGAGGCGGGCACCTAGGTGGCTCACTCTGTTAAACATCTGCCTTCAGCTCCGGTCATGATCTCAGGGTTCAGGGATTGAGCCCTGTGTCAGGCTCCTGGCTCAGTGGGCAGTCCGCTTTTCCCTCAGCCTTTGCTGTTCCCCCTGCTTGTGTTCTCTCTCTTTCTCTCTCTCTCCCCGTCTCTGTCAAATAACGACATACAATTTTTAAAAAAAAAAATTGAGAGTTTTTTGGTAATTTTTTATTCCTTTACACAAATGCCTAATCTTTTGGAGAATTTGTTCAAGGTAAGCATACCTCAAAACATTCTTCAGAATTAGACTGTCAATTTGTTTCACTTTTCAGGTGAAAAGGCCCAGGAGCTTGTTAAATCTGAGTCATCTATGTGTCATTCAATAATCTAGCAACTTATAAATTATGTAATTTAAATAAATATTTAAATGATAATTTCCATACATATGTTCATTGTATTAATTATCTAATACACAAGAGGCTTAATTTTTTGTTGCATTGTAGAGGATATTGTCATTATAGCTTAAGCTATGTAATTTCTTTTGGCCAACAGAAACACTGACATAAAGATAACATTTCTGACCTACATCAGAATTACGTTAAATACTGCCTATAAGTTGTTATAAGAATATGAGGATAAGGAGAGCATTTGTTGGGATGAGTGCCGACATGTAAGGATGAATTGCTGAATTCTACACCTGGGAACCAATATGACACTACATGTTAACTCACCAGAATTTAAAGAAAAACTTGGGAAAGAAAGTGAAATTAATTAATTAAATAATTGATTTAAAAAGTTGTATTTTCTGGAGTGCCTGGGTGGCTCAGTTGGTTAAGCGACTGCCTTCGGCTCAGGTCATGATCCTGGAGACCCGGGATAGAGTCCCACATCGGGCTCCCTGCTCGGCGGGAAGCCTGCTTCTCCCTCTCTCACTTCCCTTGCTTGTGTTCCCTCTCTGGCTGTATTTCTCTCTGTCAAATAAATAAATAAAATCTTTAAAAAAAATTAAAAAAATAAAAAGTTGTATTTTCTAAGGTAAAAGAAAAAAAGAATAAAGCTATAAAATTTATTATATAAATGACATAAGGGCAAATGAGTACTTGAATTCTATTTAAATAGGAGTATCTCTTCAAATAATCAGCACAGGAAACTTTTCTTCTTCCTGAAGTTTCTCTTTTATTCTTTTTTTTTTTTTTTAAGATTTTATTTATGGGCGCCTGGGTGGCTTAGTGGGTTAAAGCTCTGCCTTCCGCTCAGGTCATGATCTCAGGTTCCTGGGATCAAGGCCGGCATCAGGCTCTCTGCTCAGCAGGGAGCCTGCTTCCTCTTCTCTCTCTGCCTGCCTCTCTGCCTACTTGTGATCTCTCTCTCTCTGTGTCAAATAAATAAATAAAATCTTTTTTTTAAAAAGGATTTTATTTATTTATTTGATGGAGAGACAGAGAGACACACAGAGAGAGGGAACACAAGCAGGGGGTGTGAGAGAGGGAGAAGCCGGCTTCCTGGGGAGCAGGGATCCTGATGCAGGGCTCCATCCCAGGACCATGGGATCATGACCTGAGCTGGAGGCAGAGGCTTAATGACTGAGCCACCTGGCACCCCCCACCCCCAGTTACTCTTTTATCTCTGAGGACACACCTTGCATTAGCAAACTCAGGGCTTCCTTTTTAGCAAAGCAAGACATCACTGGAGTAATCATAAATCTTCATACATGCTAGAAATTTTGAGTTAATTGGCATTACAAATTCTTGGTGTGATAACTCAGGATTGGCATTGATTGGTATGACTTTTTCAAGACAGACAGGAAAAGACTATAAGAATGAATTGTATGTCCAAAATACATACTCTTGTGCTCTGACTACAAAATTCAAATGTTACTAATTTGTAACAGTGAAGTGAGGAAAGTGAAGTGAAGCTCAATGAGAGATGAGGTGGACGTACTGGAGGGGAAAAGGCAACAGATCCGAGTAGTAAACCTTATCAGGAGGAGGAAAACATGGGTTATTCGGTGGGGGAGGGTGGAAAGGAACTGATACAATCTTCCAAGTCCTAGCAACTGAGTATTTGGGGCAAGCTTTCATGGTAAGTAGTAAAATATAGAGCAGATTGTCAGTTCATTTTCTTTAAGGTACAGGAGCTTTATAGCTTTTAGATGCAGAACCTGGAAGAGGGCACATTTTCTGATCCATGAAGGGGAATTTGGTGGTTTCATTCAGGCTTAGAGGTCATGCTCTGCTTTAAACTCAAATCTGTAAAACCTTCCTACCACACTGCGGCATCGAGGCATTCCATAGATGCCATTGGTGTCACACTTTCACAGCTTCACCTTTGGAGCATGGCAAATAAAAAAAATATGTTATTGTGGATAATAGTAGATAATATCAATAACATAACATTGATGAAGTTTGAACTTTTAGCCTCCATAGATATTGAATGAGAACTTTGTGATCCTTATAACAGCCCTGATTTAAGTAAGTGGCTGACAAGTAACTCAGTGGACCAAGGCCTGGATCCTCCAAAGATCTGGAATTAATTCCACTGCTCTACGCCGTGTATTTGGAAAAAGTAGGATCTTTCCCTCTGCATATGCTTATGTACATAAATACTGAACTGTTGCCTTCTTTCATTGATGATTGCATCAATGCGATTTCCTATTTTTTAGGAAGGGGCTTTATCTCAATTCCTGAGACAGTCTCCAGCTTCCTGTTGGGAATGGAAGCCCATCCAAAGCCAGCCTGTCCCCCCAGGGCAATGGTAACTTGCTTAGCCTCTGCCAACCATTTATTGTCAGGGGCCAAGACATGTCTTTGTTTATCATTTCCCACAAAACTCCTATTCAACAATTTCCATCCTAAGTGGTAACTCAAATTATGTTATTGTAGTGGATATTCTCATGCTCTGTCCAGATCCCCACCTTTAGGTTGATATTCCTGCTACGGTCTAAATTGAGTCCCCCTAAAATTCATATGTTGAAGCCCTACGCCCAATATGATAGTATTTGGAAGTGAGGCCTTTGGGAGGTAATTAGGTTTAGATGAGTCATGAGGGTGGGAAACCCGTGACGAGATTAGTGTTCTCCTAAGAAGAGGAAGACAGACCCGAGAGAGCATACTCTCTCTCTCTCCACCGTGTGAGGACGCAGTGAGAAAGCAGTCCTGTGTAAGCCAGGAAGAGGGTCCTCACCCACAAACCAAGTTGGCCAGCACCTTTATCTTGGACTTTCCAGCCTCCAGAACTGTGAGAAATAACTGACTATTTTTAAGCAGCCCAGTCTGTGGTATTTTGTTTTGGCCGGAGCTGACTAATATACAAAATCAGCTGCTGAGGCTCCCAGCTGTGTACCTCACTAAACAGAGCCCTACCCTTACATCTTCAAGGGAAAGGCCAGCCCCCAGTGGCTGATGAGAAACTACAAAGCATGAACTCTTCCACCTCATTGTAAGACAACTCTAAATGGCCATCCCAGCTCCCCTTATAAGACTCAACTACAACCGAATTGCAGGCCAGCTCCTCCTTGTACCTAATCTTGCCTTCCTTTACTTCCACGAAAGTGCCTTCCCTGATATCACTTCCCGGTGAGACTTCTGCCTGCGACTCCCAGTCTCAGAGTCTATTTACAGAGAATCCTAGTTGAGCTAACCATGATGGCTTAATTGTGACTATCCTCACTTTGTGGAGACTTTTCGTGTTTCATCGCACTCATGAGAATCCGAAGGATCAAAATTATTCTGGATTGGCAGAGAATCTGTGGAGTCAGCCCTTCATCTGTAAACCTAGTCCAAGAGGCTCTGGCTATGTCCATCCTCCGCTTCCTCCCCTTTCCCTCAGTTTTCAGCTTTTGCTGCCTGAACTGAGTCTATACAGTCTATACTCCAGTGAGACATGATTGCTCCTTAGCACCAAATCCTACTGTAGTGTGGTGGTTCTCAGTGTTTTGGCATTCCCAGACACAGTGGACTTTAAAATATTTGATGGTTCATTCAGAGAGATTCCTTTGCATCTGTAAAGTCAGCAGCCTATCTGTCATGTCTCTAAGTGCACAGAACTGTCACTTGCCCTTTCAGGACTCTTAAATGTTTCCAAGGCAAGGTTCTCGCATGTTTCAGAGAACACGCAACCTGTAGAGATCCCAAGTTGTTCTCATACTACACTTCTCAACTCCACCTATTGCTTACCTAGAACATGCACTGCAATATATCACCTACTCAGCTCAATATTGCTTCTGAAAAATGTGATAAAATCAACATTATTTGCTGTAGCAAAAATAAAAATTATCTGCTGATCTAAATTTGGTAGCACACTATCAGACGCTGATATAATATGCTCGTTGAGAATGACTTTGAAAACTGAACTTTCTTAGTAATCTCAGTGTACGGATGCCATGCACGGTATAAGCTCTATTTAGTAACTCCTCAGTCCATTCCTTATCAGGCTGCCTGAACTTGAACCTAAATCTGAACCGATATTTTAAAGCAGGATCATGCCCAAAGGATGTAGACCAAAATGTGTAGACCTTACGGAGCGGTACCTGAACAGGACTTTTTTTATGTTTGGTCCTATCAGGCCTACCAAGGCCAATACCACTTGCTATTGGACATTCGTGTTGTCAAGACCCATGAATCCAAGTACTCCATTGTTTTGCAAAGTAACCGAGAACCACTCATATCAGAATCACTTGGAATCCAATACAAATGTCCATCCCTGGGTTCTACATCAGACCTACCATACCAGAATTTGGGGGTGTTATGCTCAGGAAGATAGGCTTTTTTTTTTTTTTAAGATTTTTATTTTTTAAATTTTTTAAAATTTATTGACAGAGAGAGATCACAAGTAGGCAGAGAGGCAGGCAGACAGGGAGGAGGAAGCAGGCTCTCCGCTGAGCAGATAGCCTGATATGGGCGTCCATCCCAGGACCCTGAGATCATGATCTGAGCCGAAGGCAGAGGCTTAACCCACTGAGTCACCCAGGCGCCCAGGAAGATAGGCTTTTAATAAACTTCCCAAGTAGTCTTTTGTTTATCTGTTTGAAGTTTTTATTTGAAGTTCAGTTAGTTAACATACAGTGTAACATCCATCAATTTCAGGTATACAACATAGTGATTCAACACTTAAGTATGCTACCTGGTGCTCATCATAGCAAGTACCCTCCTTTTTTTTTTTTCTTTTAAGAGTAAAGAAGTTTGTTGTTGTAAGATTTTATTTATTTATTTGACAGAAAGAAAGAGAAAGAGATCTCAACTAGGGGGAGTGGCAGAGGGAGCGGGAGAAGCAGGCTCCCCACTGAGTAGGGACCCTCATGCAGGGCTCAATGCCAGGACTCTGGGATCATGACATGAGTCAAAGGCAGATGCTTAACCAACTGAGCCACCCAGGTGCCCTGCAGGTGTCCTCCTTAATCCCCATCCTCTGTTTCACCCATCCCATGTAGTCTTTAAAGCGTTCTGGCACTTAATAAATCATAGAGTTGTCAAAGGGCACATAGAAGCCAAAGTTTAGTCTCTTGATGGGGAAGTAGAGAGGTTGGGACGTCTTTTCAAGATTTCCCTGCTCTCCTGCCTCCTAGTACTTCTCACCCCTGTGCCTAGTTCCTTCTTTGCCTTAAGCTCTTTACCTACCTCTTGCCCATCAGCTCCATGCATCAACAAAAGTGCCCCCAGTCTCCTCTAATCAAACCCCCATCATCAGATGTTGTTCTCTTCTGGGCATGAAAGTGGGTATTGATTCAACCAATTCAAGTGTGTACAGTGAAATAATGATAGATCCTTTATTTCACCAGGATCATTTTTGTGAGGACTCCTTTCTCTTTCCTCCCTCCACAACTCTCCTCTCATCCCCGTCCTTTCTTTCCTTTCCTCTTTCATTCCCTCCTTCCTTTCTCCCTCCTCTCCTTCCCCAACCCTTGCTCCCTTCCTTCCTTCCTTTCCTCTCTCCCTCTATAAAGTGGGGTGAAGAATTTCTAAGGGGAGAGACACCAAGTGACATGCCAGGCCTACTGCTGTGTTAGCCATCAGCTAACGCTCGTCTACTACTTTTTTTTACTTTTATTTTACTTTTTGAAATTCTTCTTTTCTCTACTTCTGAACCCAATGTTTCTCTAAAAGCACTATATTTTTTCACAATGACACTCTTGGAAGCAATAGTCAGAGTTCAAACAGGGAGCAAGCAGGAAGTGATGGGGTTGGGGATTGGGCATTGTCTCCTCATATTATCTTTCCTTATATATTGTTCCTATTTATCTAACTATGTTGGTGATGTGTAACCACTCCTCCCCAGACAGGACACTGTAGAGTGTCACACTCAGGGAAACTCCAGTCCAACGATAGGATCTAGAAGAATAATGAAGGTATTTACTATAAGTAAAGAAGTGAAACAGGAGTTTCACAACATGTGTCAGACAGAAAGTGTCTGAAAACATCATTAGGCTTCTCTGCTTCTCCCTGAAATCCCTTGTTAACCATGTCTTCCCCTTCCTTCCCACCTTCACCCCCACTACTTTGCTGTCTTAGCTTCCTGCCTTCTTCCCCACTGTATCCTCGTATATCACACTCCCCAAGTGGGCTTGCCCTTCCTGACTCCTTGTAAAAAGATATCTGGTCCTTGGCTCTGACTTTCCCCGTGAGAATCTGCAAACCTACCTCCCCCTGAAATCCTGCTGAATAACATTCCCATTCCTCACATACAGCTAGCTGACCCATTGAATCATTCATTGAGTATGGTGCCACAGGAATCTGAGGGGCAAAAATAACCGTGCCCCATCCAAACCCAACTGCCCTGAACTCTCTCTCTTTGAAGGAACATGAATCATAAGTAACAAGAAGAAAGGCAAGAGAGAGAAAAGGACAGAGTTCAAGTTTTACTAGCTCTCTCAGGAGAGTGAAAACTGTCCTTTTCTTTTTTATAAAAAACACCCACCTCCATTTTCCTTTTTAGAGCACATCACACACATAGTAGGTGCCCACCTGATACTGGTTATTGAATACCATTCTGCAAAAGAGACAAAATGAAGAGATTTCCAACCAAGCTCAAAATGATTTTATGTAAATTTTTGAAGTCTTGTGAATTCTCTTGAAAATTTTCCCCCAATCAAATGTAATTACAGATAAGCACTTAAAAGTGAAAAACTAAGTAACTCTGGGATGGTCTGTCACTTTGTATTATTTATACTACTCCTACCGTCTAGTTATAAGTCGTCTGTACTAATAAACATCTAAAATACATCCAAGATCAAAATCAAGAAACAGCGACAAGCTGCAACCTTTCCTGAGAATACATGCCGAGGCCAGCTGCCGTCCACAGATATCACTTCATTATCTTTGCAGTAACTCTAGGAAGGATGTGCTGTTATCTTGATTTTCTGAATGGGGAAACTGAGGCTCACAGTGGTAGAGTAACTTGTTCAAGGTCACACGAATAAAAACCGTAAAACCAGGATTTGCACTCAGTTCTGTCAGGCTCCCAAGTCTATAATCTTTATCCACTGTAACACGCTGTCTTTTGATGTTGGATTTTATTCTACTTTGGGGAGTTGTCTTGGACTTACTCTAGCTATTTTGTAGATGATGAAGAGTCATTTCTGTCTAGTTAAGCTTTAAACACCAAAGAACAAAGTACATCATATTTCTACATATGAAAAGCCATTTGGAGTGTAGCAGAGAGGATTGTCGTTTTGAAGCACGCTCACACATAGTAATTGCTGACCCAGTACAAGATTCTAACAGAAATTGCCAGAGTCTTATTTATTATATTGTACTAGAGCCAGAAAACCTAGAAATACAGTTCGGTATTGGCTTTCCAACTCCTGAGCTGAAAGGGAGCCAGGTAGAGCAAGCTGCCTTTCTCATTGTCTTTTTTCCAGAGGCGCCAAGCTAAGGCATCAATCACATTTGCCCCTATATTCCAACTTGAGTAGTAAAGTGTGAGAGTGTGATTCAGATCCTCTTGCTTAATGTCTTCTATTTTATTCTGCTACCTCATTCTTCCTTTTTTTTTTCTTTTTGTTCCACTTTTAGCTCAAGTTTCTGGGCATGTTAAAATAAAATGTAAAATGTGAAAGGTGCATGCTTTAGTGATTTACAGAGGTGGGTTCCAGCTTCCTTTTAAGGCCAGAACTATGGATTTTGCTTTATTTTTTATTTTATTTTATTTTATTTTTTTATTGTTTCTTATCTATCCAACTGGGCTATAAGTTTCCTTTAGGACAAGATCCAGGTCTCATTCATCTTGATAGCCTCCTCTTTCCCTCTGTGGCTAATCCCACTGTCTGGTACACCGGAGGCCTACAATAAATGCTTATTGAAATAGGTGTATGAATAAACATAGATGATATAGGCAGTGAGCTCTACTTTAGTCCAGTGCCCCAAAGGGTAGTCTCAATGTCTCAATGGCTTAAAAACTTTTGTTGCAGTCTCAATGAGTTAGAAATGTTCTGTTCAAAATTGGCAAAGCCCTCTGTGTCATTTAGCATGCTTTTAGCTGCAAGTAACAGAATAACCAACTAAAAGTGGCTTAAAAAGGAAAAGTAGATGTGATAGGACAGCAAGTCTAGAGAGGTGTGGCACACAAAGCATAGCATCAAAGACCCAGGCTTCTCATAACCTTTGTTCTTGCTTTCTGAGTGTTTCATGGTTGCTGGATGGATGCTTCACATCAGAACATGTTGTCTTCCCAGAACTTACTTGGAAGGTAGGGAAGAAGAGCCAGAGCAGGATCTCTTCACTTGTCTTTCTTCTTCTATGAGTGAAGTAACTTTTACAAGAGGTCCTTCAGCATATCCCCCTTTCTTTTCATTGGCTAGCAAGGGTCACATGCTCATTCCTTGGTCACTGGCGTTTCGTGAATAGGATCACCATGCACTGTGATTGGCTTAGACCAGTCATGGTCTATCTACTTGGATTTGAGGAGGGTTACAACTTTTCTAAGGTGTATGTAAGTTAGGGCCCTGTTATCTATGCTTGAACCACACCAGGACTCCTGACAGAAGGGAGAAATGAGGAATAGTTGTTGGTAAGGAAAATAGCTAGCTATATGACCTACCATAAGAAATAATTTGTCTCAAACAGTTTCTGCTGGAGGTGCAGGTGAAATAATTAGATCCCCAGACAGAGGCAGAGACCTTATATTTATTTTTTATGTATGTATTACATACGTGTTATTTAATTTAATCCTCACACCATCAACCTAAGAGGTAGATATATTGACCAATTTGAAAATAAGGATATTAAGGGTCATGGAGGCTAAAAAACTGTTTAAGTTTGCACACAAGCTAGAGACAACCTTGAGATTCAAATCAACAAATATTTGACTCTAAAGTTCATATAGTCTATTCTCCACATTTTAAGGTATGATGGTTGACCTGACTGGGCTACAGGGTGCCCAGATATTTAGTCAAACATTATTTTGAGTGTCTCTGTGAGAGTGTTTTTAAATGAGATTAGCATTTAAATGGGCAGAGAGAGTAAAGCAGATTGCTTCCATAATGTGGGTAGGTCTCATCCAATCAGTCAAAGACCTAAAAAAACAATAAGGCAGACACTTCTTTGAGTAAGAGAATTCTTATTGCCCAATGGCCTTCAAACTACAGCATTATTTTCTTCCTGCTTTTAGATTGGAATTGAACCATTGACTCTTCCTGGGTCTTGAGCCTGCCAGCCTTTGAATGGAACCATACCAGTGGCTCTGCTGGGTCTCTAGGTCACTAAGTCACTGCAGATCTTGTGACCTGCTTTCATCCATAAAGTTCATGAGCCAATTCCTTATAAGCTACACACATACACACATGTAAATTCATTTATATTATACAAGTAAAACATAAGCAAATAATAACATGCATAAATATGCATATGTAAATATAAACAAAAATAAGAAAAGAAATACACACACATGCACACATGCACACTCTATTGGTTCTGTTTCTGAGAAGAACTCTAACTGATGTATGGCGAAAACCTCTTTTGGTTTGGAATATTTTTAGTCTTCAGGAAAGCCCTAACCAGCTCTTGAAGTTTTGTGATCCAGAAAAGAAAATACCCCAGCCTGAGTTAGGTGTGAAGAAAGCTTAATTGAAAGGCTTTTCAAGTCTTAGTTGAGGGATGAAAACAGAATATACATTGCACGTTTTCACCAGCACTGACATTCTAGAATGCTATATCCTGCTCGGACCCAGAGAGTTTTGACTCCAGAGCAGTAGTTCTTCTTCGTTTTTTTTTTTGTTTTTTTTAAGGATTTTATTTGAGAGAAAAACAGACAGAGATAGTGACAGAGAGCACAAACAGGGAGGAGAAGGAGAAGCAGGCTTCCCGCTGAGCAGGGAGCCCGATGTAGGGCTTGAACCCAGGACCCCAGTATCATGACCTGAGCTGAAGGCGAAGCTTAACTGACTGAATCACCCAGGTGCTCCCAGAGCAGTAGTTCTTAACCACTATGGCTAGACACCCTGGTAGGTTTTGATCAATTATGAACCACTGTATAAATTATTTGTTACTCATAAGAGTTAAAGATTGAATTTTGACAATACTCTTCTACATTCATTATTAGAAGAACAAATCCTCACGTTTTATTCACTTGTATCCTAAAAGCAAAGCCTTAGGTGAGAGAGGAGTGAGGAGAAATCAAGCTAGCATGCCAGAAATTTCATATGGCCCTCAACCTGACTTATCAGAGTTTGTCATGGAACTGCTTCCCATAAAGGAACCCAGTGCAACCTGGGTATTTGACAGGAAAATATTGAGAATGTTACTTGCCCTAAATGTCTTCACAGTGCCACAGTTTTGTAGAGGGCATCTTCTCAGACAGTAGCTGCCATTTCTGGAAGCTAAGCTATAATATCTTTCAGTTCTTCTTTCTTGGAATGAGTTAACCTGGGAAATGTCTCTGCTTTAAGTATACTGTGACTCGGTGGTTGCCTGTCCAGGATCTGGGCCCTCATCTCCTCACAGCGGCCCACATTTTCACTAGAAAACACTTGACTCCTATTCTCTGCCCATGGTGTGAATGGAACAGAATCCACTCCTAAATCCAGGGGGTGACTCATGATTGGTCAAAACTTATCAGGGTATCCTCATCTTTAGTTTTTATTTTTACCCTTGACAGGTTTAGCCAATGAGATTATAATTCTCTCATTTTAACCATTTATTTGTTAAATGTAAATTATTTTAAAATACTAAAATTTGTAGAAACAATGCTTGAGTGTATTTTGTTTAAACTGTAATACCATGGAAAAGGCCTGCGTTTCACTTGTTGTAGAGCACCAGTCTAGAGCATTGAGGCAAGACCACTTGCCTCTTCACATGCTGGTTCTTCACTACCTGAAGTTCTCTACTGAAGTACCTGAGTCCCATGTGGGGGGAGCAGATTGCCCGGAATCTCTACTACATCCTGCGGCCTCAGTCACTGTGTCTGCCCAATTCTCAGTCTCTGTCTCTGGCTTTGCCTCCCTCTCTTTCTCTCTCTCTCTTTCTCTCAATTAAGCAGAAATTCAAGCCTTTTCTTTTTTTTTTTTTTTTAACTTTAGTCCTCAGTCTAAAGGTCTGGCTCTGGGGTGCCTAGGTAGCTCAGTTGGTTAAGTGTCCAACTTTAAGGAAGGCACGTAACACGCGGAGTACAGGGTGTGGTGCACAAACAGTGAATCTTGGAACACTGAAAAAATAAAATAAAATTAATTAATTTTAAAAAGTTTCCAACTTTTGATTTCGGGTAAGATCATAATCAGTGTGTCAGGCTCTGTGCTGGGCGTGGAGCCTGCTTCAGATTCTCTCATCCTCTCCCTCTCTTCCTCCCCGTGCTCTCAACAAATGAATAAATAAATCAAAAACAAAGATCCCGATGTAATAGGAGTCTGAAAAGTCCTCTCCTTAAACCATTCTTGACCTTAAAAATCATTCTTTCCTCAAAACACTGATTGTCTAAAATCTGTAATAGCATTAGTCCATCTTTACTGCTCCAAGTTCTATTTAAAGGGAAATTTGATATATTATGTATACCTTTGTTTGAAAGGAGAATAGAAAAAGATAAGTTAAAAAACATGAAGACACATTTTATACAAAGGAAGTGAGTTAAGTTGGCTGTTACTTGTTAATCCAGTTTTAGAATGTAAGAGAATTCTTTAGGGTATGGATCCCTAACTCCCCAGAATAGTCCCTGTAAGAGTCATTCTTACACTTGAGAACACAGATCTTCAAGTTTGGTGGCAGCTTTTACTCACAGCGTCCTATGACGCAGTTGCTTCCTCAAGCACAGATCACATAAAACCTAGTTTTCTCAAAAGCTTATTTGCTCGGTTCTTTCTTACTATGTAAAGGAAAGCTGATGGTATTTTTCTCTAGCTGAAGTTTTGAGATGCAAAAGAATAATATACTGACAGAGTAGATAGTTGGCCCATTTTAGTCCACATTGAGAAAAGAGAGGAGATAGAGAAGAAGAGAATGAGAAGAAAGTAGAAGAGGAGGAGGAAGAGGGAGAGATAAGAAAAGGGGGAGAGAAGAGGAGAAAAAAAAGAAAGGGGGTGAGGGAAGGAGGAGAAGTCAGTGGCAATGCGATGTTTTATCTTTGACTTTGGACATTGTGGGAGGCATCTGGATATGGTTTCCTGATTAATGACATTTTCACTGGTGGCCATTATCTATAACTATTCACTATCCACATCCTGTGATTCAGCACTCAGGAACATTATCACACCTACAGAGACTCCTTGCGTCTGAACCAGTAATAGAGAATTTTATACTCCCACAAAAGTTACGCCAAAACAACAAAGGTACACAAAAACCAAACGATCCCCCAAATCGAAAATATGGGAAATATTTTCTCTTTTTTTTAATGACTTATTTATTTATTTGAGAGAGAGAAGGAGGGAGGAGGGAGGAGCATCAGGAGATGGAGAGAGAACCCCAAGCAGACTCCATGCTAAGCATGGAGCTCGCCTGGTGCAAAGTTCAGTCCCTCAACCCTGACATCAGGACCTGAGCAGAAATCAAGAGTGGGCCACTTAACCTAACCAACTGTGCCACCAAGATACCCAAATATCTGCTTTTCAAATTGAACAAATTATAATAATTTTTTTTAAAGATTTTATTTATTTATTTGACAGAGAGAGAATGAGAGCACAAGCTGGGAGACAGAGAGAGAGGGAAAAGTAGGCTCTCTGCTGAGCAGGGAGCCCAATGAGGGCTCGATCCTAGACTCTGGGACCACGACCTAAGCCGAAGGCAGACGCTTTAACCACCGAGCTACCCAGGCACCCTTAATTATAGCAATTCTTAAACAAAACAAATTAGATTTAAAAGATTGACTTGATGTTGATTCGGGAGGACTCTTGCATTATGGAAATTTCTGTGTCATTATATTGTATTATAATGATCAAATCTGTAGGTTCATTATTCTGTAGTAATATAAAATAGATATTCCTAATCCAAGCCAAGATTTTTAAAACCACAACTAGCATAAATATCCATATACACAATGCAGTTGAAAATGGTGGTAACTTAATTTTTCTCCCCAAGTATGGCAATAGGTGTTAAGTGTATTAGGTGTGTTCCTGAAGGACTATAATTAAGAAGGACAGAAAATTTTAATAAAGTTGGGATCAGGCACTTAAGGCAATTCTTACGCCGAAAACTACTAGGGGGCTGACCTGTTTATGGGAACTAGTTCTCTAGAATTAGAAGTGGAAATAAGGAGATGATAATGACATTCAGTTTAACCAGCGAAGAGTGGTGAACATATGTATCACTCCCCACCATACAATTATGCTGCCAGTTTAGATAATACAGTTGTGGTTCCTTTTGTCAGGCTATTCTATTTCCTGTTAGAGAGGCTAACTTTATAACGCTGTTCTCAGAGAAAGAAGATAGAACAAGAACTTTATTAAGTGCTTAACTTATATTCTCAAATTTTCCTATTGTTGGAAATGCTGAGATGATATCCTTATATGTTATCTATTTATTCATAGCTTATGGAAAACAAGGTTTCAGTCTTGACTGCTTACTAATGGTCAAGCATCCACATGTGGAAGTCACCAGAAGGTGTTGCTTTAGGTGAAACGTCAAAATCTAAGCAGAGGAGACCTATCGCTCTGGTACTTGCTTCACTGTGATGATGGCATTTCGGCCTTATTTATTTGTATTGGGCAGGGGGAGTCTTGAAGTGGCTTTCTTTCCTCTTTCCCCTATAATGCAAGGAGTTTGCTCATTAACAACAAAGATCATGCCCAAAGACTGCTACTTCATTTAATTCTTCATTAGCAGTTGCGAGACAGAGGAAAATAATACCAAGGAGGGTAGACATAATTTAATCTATTCTAGTATGCATTTTTTTTTATTGGTTTAAATATAAAGTCGACTTTTGGTAGCATTCAAAGGAACTTATAACTGAAAAGCTCGCCATTCCTTTACCACTCCTGGCTCCTCACACTGCCAGGCCTTTGAGCATTGCCCTCTCTTCAAGGAGGTGCCTGACGATCTCCTATTGGTTCTTCAACACTAACCTCAAACAGCCCCTCTTCTCCGAAGGCTTCCTGCGACTCCCAGGCAGAGGTCTCACAGAACGAGACGGAACTCCTTCTCTGTTGCCCTCATGACAATCTGTTCGCACACGAGCTTCCGTGTAAGTTTCACATCTATTCCTGTTGTCTAGCACAGTGACTGGTGTTTACTGGCAATCTATAAATACTTGTTTACAAATGATCTGTTTCAGAACAGTTTGACTGGAGATGTCTCCTGCCATCCAAGGATCAGAATATATCAAAGCATTCTGCCTGTTTAGATTGTTACAGGAACAGAGAGGAACTAAACAGAATGGTAAGAGTTAACATAATTCTAACCCATTTTAATTAACATCAACCTCTAGTGTGGTATCTTTCTATCCACCTATCGATCGACCTATCAAATCTATTCCTTTTTATAGCAGGAGTGGTCTTTCAGGCTGCCATCTACATGTATTTTTCAAGCCAATCTTCATGGAAATGTTTGTTTACATGGGTTTTAAAAAATATGTAGTGTTGTTTTCATAGAGGCTTAAGAAATACTTGGCTGAACAATATAACTGGGGGGAAAAAAACCGACTAGGGGAACAAAAAGTACCAAAGAAAACTTAGTGCTCATCAGAATTAAAATTAGCTGAAGGAAAACAATAATCATAAACTATAAACCTTTTCCTGCTATTTGGATCATCAGCTTTCATCTCCAACAGCTTCCCCTCCTGAGTCTTTCCCAAGCTAAGAAAGAGGTTCTCCATACAGGCCCATTAATCTGACAGGCAAGGCTATCTCATGATTTAAAAGTCTCCCTTTAAAATATGTAAAAAGGCTAATGGGAAGACTCAAATTGTGAGCAGTGCCTAGGCTGCCTTGTTACAAAGGTTCACCCTTGTGACTACTTCATTATCACCCTGGATTATCTGTTTAGAGCAGCGGAGGCACCTCGTCTCTAGGATCGACTCAGAACAACCTCCTCATTTCTCATGCTCTGAGGCCTCTCATCGAACTGATAATTGTCAAGCATTCTTTCCTTCTTCAGCCATCCAAGGCTAATGCCCACCAGGAAACAAAGGGTCTCTTTGAGGATGAATCTTGAGACAATCCTGGTCCCCTAAAAATTACATGCTAGGAAAATTTTCCAAATACTGAAATTATTGTGTTTCTTTTAGAGAACTCTCTGTGGACCTCACTATGAGAATGGGTTATCACAGGAAAGCTTTCCTCAAGCCCAAGATGGAAGAAAGGACAACTGTGGAAGGAAGTCAAAAGGAGAGTGGATGAAAGAAACAAATGAGAGGTGCCTGGGTGGCTCAGTCTGGTGGGCATCTGCCTCCAGCTCAGGTCATGATCTTGGAGTCTTGGGATCGAGCCCCACGTTGTGCTCCCTGCTCTGTGGGGAGTCTGCTCCTCCCCTCTGCTCATGCTCTATTTCTCTTTCTCTCTCTCAAATAAATGAATAAATCTGAAACAAAGAAAAATAGAGAAAGAAAGAAAAAAAGGAAGGAAGGAAGGAAGGAAGGAAGGAAGGAAGGAAGGAAGGAAGGAAGAAACGATCTCTGCTCACTCTTGCCCCTTTCCCAGTGCCTGCCATACTGACCATTTGCAAACTATTTGCACATCTATAGTCTCATTGGATTCTCACAACCATCCTGTGAGATGGTTATCAATATTATTCCTATTTTAGAGGTAAGTAAACTGAGGTTCATTGATTAATTTAGCTAAGGTCACATAGTTAAGGGGGTGGGGGACGGGGACGGGGCAGGGCTGGGCCTGGAATCTGGGTCTTTTCACAAGAAACCATAGATTCTCATGCCATGACACCAAAGCTTCTTGTGTTAAGCAGGGAGAGCTCCCTTAACTAGACCCATGCCTGCATCATGAACGTTGTGGGAAGGAGCTTAGGAATCCTTTACAACCCCTCTTTTTATTGAGAAAACTACATCAGAAGTCTCGGTTGAAGTGTTCTATTTTTGCTATACTTAGCTTTAGGAGAAAAAAAGCAAAATCATGAGAGAATCAGTTCATATCAGCAATTTCATGAGAAAACCAAGAGTAGCAACTTTCAGGGAAAGCCTGCGGTCAGCACACACTCAGTTTTGTATGATGAGAAATGAAGCTTTCCATGCTGGCCTGGAGAAATCTCAGAGCTCTCCATCAACCCAGCTAAACATCTCTGTGATCTGAGAGCCTCATGCTCTAGAAAAAAGTAGGGTGATCATCTTGGCCAGACATTGTCACAGTGGCTGGAGGAAAAAGGTTTGTAATGGTCTCTGATTCAGAAATTCAGTTTACCTGTGTAAGTTAGTTTATGGCAGATTCTTATTGGCCAGAGATTCTTTTTTCTATTTATGGCCTTCCATTTGTTTGTCTTCACTTCATTTGGATAACTGTCCACTGTTCAAAGCAAGGAGAGGACCTGCCACCTCTTTCGTAATTACTCACAGTTCTCTAAACAGAGAGGGTGCTCACAGTGTGTTCTGGTATAGAAAATTTTAAGACACAGAGGCAGAGCACCTTCTAGTCTGTTTTCTACACAGTAGTTATGTAGCCTCTATGGTGGATCCTTATAAAAAGCTAGTTCGGGGCACCTGGGTGGCTTAGTCAGTGAAACATCTGATTCTTGATCTCAGTTCAGGCTTAATCTCAGGGCCATGAGTTCAAGCCCTGTGTTGGGCTCCACCCTCCCCCAAACTCCCCAAAAAAGCCAATTAGGATTCAAGAAAGAAGTACTTACATGTCATGAGAAAGGGCAGAGAGGGCAATATATTCACCTTTCTGTGCTAATGCATTTGGCTTTCATTTTCTTTAAAAATCTCTAATAGAAATTGTACCTTTTCTCATGCCTCCTGCTGTCCTTCACTACAGGATATATTACTCATGTAAGACCCAAATTTACCTTTGGCCTACACAAACCTGCTGTTATCTTGCTGATTGTTACTGTAAATTACTGACATCAGCAAAGCTTTGTCAGGAAACTGAGGTAATTGAAAATTCCAGAGAAGTTGAAGAAAATGCATCCCTGACAACTTCAGACTTCTTCTTTTGTATAGCTTGTGTTCCTCATCTGAGTCATTGCTAAGATAGGGAAAAGCTATATTCATAGTCGGCATTAGGTAGAGGCTTGTTTATTCCTATTTCCTTTTAACCCACCTCAGCTGGACTGGAGTGAGTTTTGCCTCATTCATTTTATAATTCATTCAATATCTGCATGTTGGTAGTGGTGGTTGATGCCTCTATATGTGACTAGTAGTTATTTAAGAAATGAAGTAGTTTATTCACGTGGGTAAAATTTATGCCCCAATGTATTCATAAATCATTCTCAAAAACCTTCAGGTGTATCAAATTACAAATTTCTTGTGTGCATTGGGGTCCTTCTGTGGTTCCTTATTTTTGCATGACTCAATTTCTATGTTACTTTCTGTCTTGTCACTGAATTGTTCTTCTCTTTGGCTAATGACTGAGGTCAGTGGGGGGCTAGATGTTGCTGACCGCCTCTTACCAGAAGACTCACATTTCCTTCATTCTTGCTAGGTGCTGGAGGCGGCATGTTCGCACTGTTGACCTTTCAGGAACACATGGCTTTTGGCCACTCAACCTTGTATTGTGCATTCATGAACCATCTACAGGATGCATACAGAAGCCGAGAGGAGGGGCATGTCTAAGATCAGGGTTTCAGGAAAGATTTTCTATGAAAGTGCCCCCTGAGCTATGTTCTTGAGGAAAAACAGAAAATAGAAAGGAGTGTGTTCAGGCAGATGTAGTTGGAGGGATGGTGACAGATGATGGAAAGAAAGGCAAAGAGCAGTCAGCTCACAAAAGCTTTGTGGGTCATGCTAAGGGACGTGAATTGTATTTTGGATTTTTGGGGAATGATTGAAGGATGTTTAAGTAGGGCTTTTCCATAATCAGATTGGCAGTGGTGAATTAAATCAGTGAACACATATTGAATATCTCCTTCATAGCAGTAACTCCCTGAGAAGTTGGACTACAAAGATAACATGGTCCCTGCCCTTAAGAAGCTTACACCTTTAGGGAGAAGATAGACATGAAAGCAAAAGGCACCAGAAGAGCTCTTTTAGCCAATGTGGAAATGCAGAATGAATTAGGTGATAAGACCACAAGTTTCTTTATGGATGGGTTGGGGAGGGCAGCGGATCAATTATTTCTCTTGGCACATCCTCTTCTACTGTATTTAAGGATATATGCAAGATGCCAGTGATTAAGACTGTGGTGAAATAACGTTCAAGTAGGGCATATACAAAGAAGATCAAGAAATACCTTTAAAGTGTATAAAGGTTGGCATTCTTCCATCTGCTAGCCCCTCCATCAGGCCTCAGTGCAGCTCCATGCCCTGCTGTGTCAGAAGGGTCAGCTCCTCAGGTGAGAGTGGGGCCAGGGTGACCAGCTGAGAGGCTGGTAGGGCCATTCTTGGGATTTGATATGTGCCTAAAATGAGGCAATGCTGGTGGTGATCAAGAAAAAGGATCAGGTAGAAGAGAGAATGTGGAGTATGACTTGTAGACCCATTAACCCATTTAGAGATATAGGGGAATGAGTCTCAAGATCTCCACCTGAGGAACCCAGGAGATGAGGGTCACCAGGTTTTCGGGGAACATGAGAGGGTGGGTGGAAGATATGGCCGTCTCCATTTTGGACATGGCCAATCTGAGGAGCTGTTGAGACCATCAGGTGGTGATGCCCAGTATTCATTTGAATGTGCAGGCGGGCACTCTTCCTGGGGAGATGCATTTTTGAGTCTGCAGTATATACAGGTAGGAACTGAAGCTGTGAGTGGTGAAAAAGTCCCTGAAGTATGGTGATTAGAATGAGGAGAATGGAGAGCCCCGGAGGAGCCCTGGAAACACAGCCGTTTAAGGACTGAGTGAAGAGAGCCGAGCCTGGTTAGTGGGTAGGAAGAAAACCAAGAAGAATGTGGTTAGGGATTTAAAGGAGGACTTTTAAAGAGGAAGTCATCAATGGAGTTAAAAGCTGCCTCTTCTGTGCATAAAGATGTGTTATGATTTTCAAAACAAATTAAATACATTCGGTGGGACTGTTATTTCTAGTAACGTGCAATAACTGACTAATGGCACATAAAAAATACCACAAAGCTTAGAGAAAAGCAAATTAAACCAGGCTTTTAAGATGATATACCATCTTCTAGGAAAAAAAAAATGTAAAAGATGGCAGCTGGCCTTCTGCGAAGAAGGCATAAAGTTGGATTCATTTTTCCTACTACAGAGAGGAGGGATTTTTCTGTTGAAGTATTTCCTCACTTTCTTACCTGCACTTCTGTGGCCCATTCACGGGTGGGCGGGCAGCGGTAGACAAGGAGTAATGGGGCAGAACGGAGCTCATGGGGGCCATCTGGGAGCTCGTCCCAGGACCTGGTCCCACCACCCCACAGCTTTACAGTGCTGGTCACCAAGGCAATATATCAACATTATCACAAGACACTCGAGTTGACTCACTTCCGTCTTGGGCTTGCTTGCTGCCTTACCTACAGAGCTCCCTAGATCCTTTCTAAATCTTGGTGGTAGAAATACACCACAGGAATTACTAGTCAGTTTCACAGGTGACTTGGAGCTAAGAAAAGTTCAGATCACACAGCAGTCATGAATCAGAGGAGAGGGCACATCTTGCTAATTTCTGTTACTGAACTCAGGCTGGAAAACAAAACAAAACAAAACAAAACCAAAAAACCCAAACAATAAAGATCTGGCGTAGATTGCCCCCTCCTAGTTTAAAACTGTTACTATTTTTCTTTGATATTTCCTACCTGAAGCAAGGGTTTGGTTCCCACACAACACCCTTTCCTCTGCTCTCTGGTTCTTCCATTATCTTGGCCTGCCCTCTGACACTGTTTCCCAATTTATGTTTTCCTTTCTCATTTCCCTCTTCTTAGCACTGACATGAGCCACAAACCTGTAAGCATAATGTCTGACTCACTTGGTGCTTCTCCTGCTAATGGACACATGTGGAACAGGAGGCAGGAAAACACCCTTTCCAGGAAATCAGACCATAATGCTTGCACTTTGGTGCCCTTCGAAACAAGAATTTAATTATCCTAATTAAAAGGGTTACCTTATAGAAGACATTTGGGAAAAGGAACAGGCAGTTTGTCTTTTTCCTGATGACACGCATCTCAAAACCAAAAGGGATATTCCTGCTGGTATTTGCTTTTTCTGTTAAAGCACCAAGAGAACAGTTAGATCAGAATTTGATTTTGATCTTTAGACCAATCTGGATGCCAAATGCTGATGCCCTGACCACAGTTACTTTGGAGGTGCATTGGCTTCCTTAGGGCTGCCAAAACAAAGGCCCAAAGACTGGGAATCTTAATCAACAGAAATTATTCTCTCACAGTTCTGGAGGCTGGAAGTCCAAAACCCAGGTGCTGGCCTGGTTGCTTCCTTCTGAGGGATCTCTTCCATGTCTCTCTCCCAGCTTTGGACCACAGCTAGCATCCTTGGCGTTCGTTCTTTGGCTTGTGGCTGTGTCCCTCCAATCTCTGTCTTTACTTTCCCATGGCATGATGCCTGTATCCAACTTTCCCTCTTCTTGTAGGGACACCTGGATTAGGGCCCACCCATAGTTAGATCTGCAAATACCCCATTGCTAAATAAAGTTGTATTCATAGGTATCAGAGGTTGGGACTTCAATATACCTTTTGGGGGGACACCATTCAGCCAAAACAGGGGATTAGGTGCTGCCTACCCTTCTTTCAAGGGTCCGTGAGGTTCTGGTTCTCTGGGTCAGCACTTAAAATCTAGACCTTCACTTGTGTCCTTCCAATAAAAGTGAACTTTCCTGCCCTACTTTCTTTGGGCTCAACTGTAAGCTATACACCGGTGAGTAAATCTAAGGGAAGGTGATAATAGGCAACTGTCACCTCTCCCAAGCATATGCATTTGACACTTGACTTTCTGGAGACAGTACCTCAACCGGAAGTGCTGGTGGGCATTTCATAGTGGGTAAGATTTTCTTTCTCAGTAGACAGATCTTTCTGTGCCCCTCGAATCATCGCAGTCTGTGAAAAGCGTGGGCCCTGTATTTCTGTTACTCTATTAAGGGCAAGTTATTGCTACCGACAATTCGATCTGTCTTTGAATCGCTTGCATTTATGTATCCCGCGGTTGTAAGCATGCCAGAGGAGATTTGCTCCTCACAAGGAAGTCCATCAAGGGAAAAGATTTTATTTCAGAAAATGCCAACCTGGGGAATCAGGCGTGAGGAACACAAGCCCATTCTAAACCGTGCATCATTTTCCAAGAACAAACAGGAGAGAGGGAGAGAATTTGGTTGCTAGGAAAATAGAATAAAATAAACATAAGCTCCCTCCCTCCCACTCACCCGCCCGCTTTGTTTTCCATCTTGGGGTGGGCTGCGCGTCCCAGTCTTGCTGTGGAATGTCTGTCCCTTCCATCTCAGTGGTGACAGACTCGCAGTGATGCCTCCCTGTCTGTCTCACAGGTGTGGGGTCTGATCCTTGCCAGTTCAGCGAGACTTTGGAGGAATCTCCCACAGTGGTTGTAAAGAGGAAAGGAGAGAGATAATAGTTCACTGGCACCAATAATCTACTTCCTAACCAGCTGAACGTTTGAATAATAGTCTCAGCACTTGCCCTCCTCCACCCCCCCCTCCACGGCTCCACCACTGTCAGATTCTCTTCTCTTCCCCACAACTGGGAACTCGAGGGAGCAGATTGTTTTGGCTGGAATTAGCCAGGCCCAGATGGTACCCCCTGCTGCACGTTCCTATTTCTTATTGGCTTCTTTCTCGGCTAGGAGAGTTTCTGTATTCTTTAGAAGTTCAGGAGAGGGGGAAATGGCTGGGGCCCTTGCTCATGGCTGATTCTAGCACAGCTGTCTTGAGGGAACGGCACCTGTGGGGACTGTGTCGGGACGTGCCCTCAGGGCGGGGGAAGGTGCTTCAGGGTCCCGTGCCAGGGGCTGGCCTGTCTGTGGCATGGAGTGCTTTCATTTCCAAAGCACAAACTTTCTTTGGCCCCAACAATTTCCGTTTTCAGGCTGACAGAGCTCCCTGTGTCCAGACACAAGGCAGGTGGGCTTGCGGGTGTCTGAGAAATGAAATTTCTCTCATTGTAAAGTCGGAGGGACATAGACTGTCACTGTGCATTTGACAGGGGAAGAAATTATGAAAAGGCCACGGACAGGCTAAGTGCATTTCTATTCACTGGGAATAATAGCCTGTGCGTCTTCTGACTCCCACAGGGCAGACCTCATGGGTTCATAAACCCCGCTTTCTCACCCATATAGACATGACACTGCACCAAAAAACCTAGCAAGTCTCCCTCCTTAAAATTCTCTGAAATTCTATCTCTGAAGTTGTTCTTGAGTGCTGATCCCCGGGCGATCACAGGAGAAGCCGGTCAGGGGGCCTGGCGAACGTTGTCTCTCCCTGACTTCATCTTCCGCTCTTTTCCCTTTTCTGTTGTGCTTACTTAGACTGGCCTTTTTATTCTCAAAAAGCCAACCCCATTCCTCTCTCAGGTTTGCGTAGCTGCCAGTCCTTCCTCCTGGAACACTCTCCCTCCAGATCTTCTCATGGCTCACTTCTCATCTTCAAGCTCATGTCAAACAACACTGCTTCAGAGAGACTTTGCCTCGTGCTTCCCTCCCGACCCCCCAGGCTGAGGTTGCCTGTCCCCCAATTCCATCTCAGTCACTTTTATATCATCTTTTTTTTTTTTTTAAAGATTTTATTTATTTGACAGAGAGAAACACAGCCAGAGAGGGAACACAAGCAGGGGAACTGAGAGAGGGAGAAGCAGGCTTTCCAGCGAGCAGGGAGCCCGATGTGGGACTCGATCCCGGGTCTCCAGGATCATGACCTGAGCTGAAGGCAGTCACTTAACCAACTGAGCCACCCAGACGCCCCTCATCTTTTATTTTCAACACTCTAATCATTTTATCGTCTACCATCTCTCCTACAACGTGGAGCTCTTGATGTGGAGCTATTGTTTGCTCACTACTGTATTCCCAGGACATAGAAAAGTGCTTTTAATATAGCATCACTCAACAATATGTGTGCTATTGAGGGAATGGTGTGATTTTGTATTGAAATCGAAAAACTCCACAGTGTAGTGGAGAGCATGTTTGGGACCTTCCTCTGTATTCTACCTCTTTGTGTATGCCTGCCTCTGACATATTACAAGAAACCTGAGGCCAGTAGTCCTACCTGGTTCATCTTTGTATACCTTATGTTATCTAGCTTCATGCCTTACACATGGCAGGCGCTCAGAAAATTGGCTGTCAATGTTGTAACTATTATTTATTAGTAGTATTCTTAGGACTACTAAATAGAATAGAATAGAAGAAACATAGAAGTATTAGAAGCATCAATAGAAGCAATAAAACTATCTATGGAGACCTGGCTTCTGGACTCAGCTCTGTTAGTGACTATTATGACTTGGACTGTTATTCTCAGAGTTCCAGAATTTTAAAAGCCAAGGTTTCAGATGAGAGAATATCTCTGACCTCTCCATGCTCACTCTTTCTTTCCTTCGTTCCTCAGTCTTTCCTTCTTTCTCTCTCCCTCCATCCCTCCTCCTCCCTCCCTCCCTTCCTTCCTCTCTTCCTTCCTCTCTTTCTTCCTTTCTTTCTCTTCCTTCCTTCCTTCCTTCCTTCCTTCCTTCCTTCCTTCCTTCCTTCCTTTCTTTCTTTCTTTCTTTCTTTCTTTCTTTCTTTCTTTCTTTCTTTCTCCATTTCAGTTGATTCCATGTTTCCCTTTGCAGATGTATGAATCTCTTACAGCTTCTGTTATTCTGCTGCCTTGTTTCTTCCTCTGGCCATCTCTGGTGACTCAGCGCACACGGGATTCAGAAAAGCCATGACTAGAAAAAGACTCACAAAGACTTGGGTTCAGGCTGAAAACTGGTTGGAGAGGCTCGGTGGAGCCATGGCTCCTCAATGGACATAGCCCTGTCACAAGTCTTGGACAAAACGAGTGCATAAAATGTAAGAATAGCAGTTAGCAATTTTTAAAGAGCATCTGTCAAAACTGAGACTGTCTCTGGCTCTCAGAGGAGATGCTGGTCCCGGAGTGGTTAACAGACCTCAGATGATGATGTGATCAGGGTAATACAGCCTTTCCAAGGTAGATTATTTTCCTTCCATCCATGCGTGAAGAGTCCTTGTGGACCAGAACAGACTTCTTGCAGGAAGTAGAGAAACTAGCTCATTTCTTTTGATGCCCTCATAGCCATTTGAAGGAGTGTTTCACTGTGACACGTCGAAGAGAGCAGCGTCAGGAAGCTAGGGTTCCGACAGTCTGTGCTTAAGTGCTTTCTAGGTCATTTGGGAAAAGAAACAAACAACCGGTGTGGTCGCAAGGATATGTAGACTTCAGTTTCCTCATCCATAAGAGGCTGCTTTTGTTTTTCTAAGTGTTATACACATAAAGATTCTCTTCCTACCCAATTCATAGGAGAGTTTCATTAAAGAACAAGAACAAGATTTTTGACATTTTTAATGCAGACGCACAGTGTGTTATAATTTGGTCAAGACATAAAGGAGTTTATAATATATTTATCAGGTGATTTGCAGGTGAAAGATTCTGACTCAAGGGATCGCGACAGTTCCTGGAAACCTATTTGTACAAATCATTATTTTAATTTCCATTTTAAAAACCGAGGTGGTACATAATAAGCCGTTATTGTGGTTAGAACTCTTCTTCTTTGATAAGATTTTTTTTCTTTAATGTTCCATCACCATGTATTTTAAAGTGAGTAAAATGTTCCTTTTCATGGAATTGTTGATGTTACAAAAACAGTTTATATTATGGAAAAGAAAAACAGAAACGTTTGCTCATATGTTAGGCTGTTTCTTCTAAGACCTACTTTCTCCAGGAATGGCATTTTAAGTGTTAAAAACAGGTTGGGCAGAGTGGTTTGTATTTCTCTTTCCCCTTCTTGCTTAGATGTACCTTCAACCGGAAACTTATGAGCTCACACTTTCTAAGCATGTTCAATAACGAAGTGGTAGACCTCCACTGAATGTTTCAGGACTTCAGGAAGTGGTGAGGGTTATTCAATAGTCGGTGTTCTCCCTTTATGTCCGCACCAATCCTGGGCTGCACTACGGGGTTGGAAATAGTGTTTGTGTTGGAAGTGGTATCTTGAAGGAGAGATGTAAAAACCAAGGTCTAGGTTGCTTGTGGTCACTATACACATAGTGTTTTCTCTGAGTGTAGGATTGTTCTTGAGTTTCCTTTCTATATTTATAGTCCTTTGTTCATCTCTATTTTTTTAAAGATTATTTTATTTATTTATTTGACAGAGAGAGAGAGCGAGCACAAGTAGGCAGAGAGAGAGGAGGAAGTGGGCTCCCTGCTGAGCAGAGAGCCCGATGTGGGCCTCGATCCCAGGACCCTGAGACCAGGACCTGAGCCGAAGGCAGAGGCTTTAACCCACTGAGCCACCCAAGCACCCTGTTCATCTCTATTTTTTCCCTGAGTAGTTAGGAGACTATGTTCCTCTTTTCCTAAACCAAACTAGAATGAAGTATAACTATACTTCTTAGCCCTATAATAAGACAGTTTTAGGGATGGATAAAAGTGAGTCTCTTTTAAGGAAAGGTCATAAACTAAAATCGAAGTTTCTTATAAAAAGAGTCAAGGTAAATTAATATTTTTTCTCTTTTTTGGTTGGCATATCTTATAAGTTACATAGTGTTTTTTGTGATATTGTCTTCAGGACTTTTTATTTTTCCAGTATCAACACTTTTAAGTATTTTCCATTCGTGTGAGATAACAATATAATATATCGAATGTCACAGAAACATCCCATTCTATCTCCTTTAACCTCTAACGTTGTTTTTTAACACTAAATATTCAATGTACACAAACAAGGTCTGCAAAACCTATGCACTTTCTCTCTTGTTCTCTCTCATCCTTCCATTTGTCTCCTCTGAAAATGGTCAGAACAGGATCAAAATGCACAAATCTTTCTTTGAATGTTTCCTTATGTTAGATCAATTCCTTCTGAGTTCTGGGCTTGCCAATACTAAATTTCCTGCCAGGGCAGTAGTCTATTTTTAACATTTTGGGGGCTCATTCTTCATTCCAAATCTAACGGGCATATTCCGTGAAGTGAATGAGAGAAAGCTGATGGGTGCACTTACAAATCAAGACCATCGGGATTTGCGATTGCTGGAGAATCAAAGACATGAATGAGAAAGACCAAGTAGAACACTTAAAAGACCATTTGTCACTGTTTTAATCTTCATGAACTTTTTACTCATCATCTTCTTTGACTAACATTATTAGAATCTTTGTCATATTCATCTCAAAGCCAAATGGGAACAGTGGTGTGCCTTTTATATTTTCAATACTTTGGAGCATTTTAACATGTCATGCTGGATTATGGATGGTGGGTGCCTGTTTTAAATAGAGTTTTGGTTTGTGGCATATTCAGCATCATGTCAACCCCGTGTTATTCCTCTAGCTCCGTATTTCATATACAAATGAAGGCTGAGGGCTTTATTTCTGTTACTCAATAGCATTTGTTGAATTCAGAGCTTAATAGATCATCTTCAACCCTGAAACAGAGGCCCTCTGAAACATCAGACCCAAAAAATTGGACACGGCCTATTAGCCCAAAAGAACAGGTTGCCAATGATCTCCATGTTTATTTAAATATTTAGCTCTAAAGGAAGCAATCATTCCTTTATACTTCTTTAAATTTAGTATTGACATTTTTATTTTGGGAAAGGAGGTCTTTTTTTTTTTAACATGGATACAGGAAAAGAAAACTCTCCAATAAAAATATTGTCTAAAAAGTTTGTTTTGTCTGCATGATTTACTAAATATGTACAATTTCAGTTCACAGCGAAGGTAACAAAGATTTAAACAGCCAACATCACAAATGTCTCAAGTC
>PITA01001154.1:125000-165000 GCA_004023965.1 Spilogale gracilis
GTTCATCAGCAGCTCGGCCGGCTCCAGGTGGCCCTTCTCGCGCGCCTCGCGCTCCGCCGCCTCCCGCTCCTCCGCCTCGCGCTTGCAGTAGGAATACCTGTGATTCATGTGCTGCGAGTACGAGCCCGAGTGGGAGAAGCGCTTGCCACATTTATCACACTGATAGGGCTTCTCGCCCGAGTGAAGCCTCGAGTGCTCGATAAGGTGGTGCTTGTGTTTAAACGCTTTCTTACAAATCTGACACTGATGTGGTCTTTTTCCTGGGAGAAAGAACAAGATCACAGGGTGATTAGTGGCTTTGCATGAAGCCTCTTTCCACGAAGTCTGTACACGGGCGCGGACTGGGGCTCAAAGATCAACACGCCTCAGTCTAATCCAGCGAGAGCTGGGAGAGGCCATTTCCATCTCCTACTTTGGCACTCTAGGGCCTGCTTGCGCGGTACAGTTCTTAAGCAAGAAGAAGCTAGAAAGTTACTAAAGGGAAAATCGCGGAGAGGAAGCTTTTAATGGCTAATTGCCTCATTGAAAACTTGGGAAAATGTCCTATTGGCTCAGAACTTTGTGGCGCCTTAGTGTGCCTCTTGGCCCGGTAATTCTCTTCCTCACGCTTTTTTTCAAGCAAGGTCTAGGAAGGGGATGAAGACAGCATCGTCGCTGGCATAGGCGCCCTACATTCCCCCTGAGCTGCTGACATCATAAGCCATTGCTCTGCAAAGGGGCTTTCCGTCTCAAATGGGAGCGAAATGCCAAGGTAGGCAGGGGCAGAAACAGAGGAAAGATGATGTGAAGAATGTCTTATCAGTCACATGATTCTAAGAATAAAAATTAGAGAAGAAGTCGTTGGAAAATACAAAGTAGGAAGAGGGATGACACGGAGGCTGAGCTAATCCCAAAAAGTGTTTTCCCTCTAAAGTTTTCCATGAGATGTCAGCCACTTGTGGAGTGTTAAAATACTCTTCAGCTAGAGAATGCTGTATTTCCTTTGGCATTCCAGGCAGTTTCTAACCAGTGTTTGGAACTTGAAACTAGTGCCAAGCCTAAACACATCTGGTTGATTCCAGGCCACAAATAGCACTGGAATGCCTTCAACACCTTCCCTAGCTGCCATACTTAAAAGTTTATTTCCAAAATAGAATGGACACCATCACTCCCCACCCCCCGGGGCCAAATGATCAGACTGATGCTCCAGAGTAAAGTCAGAAATGTGTCATGTAGGGCATTAGACATGATCCTAACACACATGAAGCTGTGTGATTATATTTCATAATACAAACTTGCATTTCAGCAAATTAAATTAATAACCGGCATTAGTAGAGTCAACCCCATTTTCATTTGCTAAGTGTCATGTTATAAGATTAGGAACCCATTCTACACACTTCAGGTATTCAGTTATATGGTCATATATAATCTCAATTAGTAATCAAATATCTTAAATAATGTTATTGAATGCCTCTAGAGCATGCTACTATTTAGAAGATGCTGTAGGCTGCTATGTGTTATTTCATTAATGGTCTTTATCTTACTGGAATGTCCAGTATAAATTTAGTGATGATGGATGTGGTAAGGCTAATACTAAGTTCTGGAATAGGAAGTTATTTACCTGCAAGAGAAGAAATTAGGAAAATATTTGTTGGTGACTACTCATTGCATTGGAAATAGGGAAGATTCTGGTAATCTACTTCAAGGCAGTTAATGGCCTGAAGAAAAAAATAAAAAGTATAATTCAAACCACCCAAGAACCACTTTGTAGCTCTTAGAAAAGGTGTTTTGAATGGGGTAAACTGGATAACAGAAAACAGAAATCCAACGGAGTGCCAAGAGTTTGGATAAGCCCACCGTGGTGGGAAGGTCACTTAACAGGAAGCAGAAGTGTATTTGGGAAAAGGATAGAGGTCTGGTCTTGCAGAACACTTCAGGTCATGACGCACCAATCTGATCTCTCGTGTGTACTTGGACCTTAAAGAAAAGGATGCTCTGGAGAGTAAGGATAAGACGTTTCTGGCAGTGTGATTCGTTCATAGGGGCAAGACGGTGCAGTGTTAGATAGGGGAGATGGGTTCTGGAGTCTGAGTGCCTCAGTTCGAGTCCATCTTTTACAAAGAGCTGTGCAACACAGGTATGTTAACCTCTCTGAAGATCAGGGTCCTTGTTGGTATAAGGGAGGTCGTTTGGGAGACCTAACTTGTGGCCCAGGCATAAGGAGTAAAGAAAGCAACATAGGTAAAGTGGTTAGTACAAGGATTGCACATAGTAAGCACTCAATTAATGTTAGATAATTTTATTTGTTTTTATCAGTACACGTTCAGTAACTCCCCAAGTGGCAAGCGAGATAAGGAGCAGAGTACATGGAAGAAGTAAATCTGAATGGAAAGAAGAGAAATTATAGATGAAAAAGCTCTCGGTGCTTTAGTTGCTAGCTACCACATGCTTAGATAGAACTGTCCTACAACCTCCTTTGGGTGTCTCATCAGCTCGGGAGCACAGAAGGTGAGACAGTTAGGGGACTTCACGAATCGGCTGTGAATAATCGTGAATGAACATCACAGTGATCACAGCTGATAAGGGTCTCTCTTTTCTAAAGGAACAAAACACAGAGCAGTGTCCTGAGACAGAACAAACCCTCTCCAGGACAAGTTTCAAGGCCTGTTAGAAATGCATGGGGACGCCCATTAAACTGCAGTCTATTATATAGATTTTCTGGGTACAGGCAATCAATTTTCAGGGAATTCAATCAATAATAAACAACATGCTTATACTAGAAACATATTAATGCTACATTATGAACTGAAAATCTGAAGGAATAAAATGTGCAGCTTATTACATGACACAAATGACAGAATTTGGGGGTGGGTTGGGGGGACTGACCTATACCTTGCCCTAAATATCCTAGTACTCTCCAGAAGTGTTGCTAGTATTTAATAAATTCAATTTAAGTAGGAACTGCCTTGGAATTTCACCTCTTTAATTTGTTTGTTTGGTTGGTTTACCTGATTCAAATCAAATATTCCTGGAATTAAATTTCCACACGAACACAATTCAGAAAAACATCCAAGTTGACACTGAGTCAGTCTAAACTTTTTTAGGGTAATGTTTTTCCCTAATCTCAAGATTCATGATTCACCTGACAGCTACAATGATAACTTTAGTTAATAAATGGAAGGTTTGTGGTATGAAAAGTATTATCATATAATTGAGAAACAAAATTGACTGGTAATTTATTTCAAACTTCGACTTTATCTACTCAAAAGTAGAAACACTTTGATTACTTCTCTGAATAAGGTAGGTTTAAGAGTACCTACCACAATGTCTCAAAAAAGAAAATACTCAATAAATGTCAGCTTTAAATTTCCATGGAATACAAATGAGTTCTTGACAGTGCCTAACAGGAGTTTCAGATTTGGTGTTTCACCGTCCTGACTTGTGAAAATTAATCCCATTGAAGTCAACTTCCCAGTCCCCATCCCAGGCCAGGACCCAGGAAAAGCAAGCAAGCAATACGCCATTGGTAGGGAAAATTAAGCATTATGTCTGTCTAGGAAATAAATTAAACAGGTCAAGGTAAAAGAGCACAAGATCTCAAGAAAAAGTAGCTCATAATTTCCTTCTTAACTTCAGCAATTCTTTATGTTAAATTGTGGACAGGTGTAACAAACACATCAATGACATATTTGAAAAATCAGCACATAATCAAATGATGATTCAACTTCATTTCCCAATCTTAGAATCAATCAACCCGAGACTGTTCTCATGTACAATTTTCACATTAGTACATTCTCAAAGCATTACTAGTATTTAAGATAAACAAATAAAAGGCTTCTGGGGCCCAATTAGGGAAGGAAAATGGACTAAATTTTTACATACATCACAGTGCTAGAAAACTCATGAAGAACTTCACGGTGATGGAGCCTAATACACTGACAGTAGTAATGTCATGAGATGTTTGGTCAAGAGACCAAAAAGTTAACACACTGGAAACTTGACAAGCTAGGAAGCCAACAAGAGGATAATTAATCGCACGTTTAAAGAAACCATTGGATGGTTGGGATCTTGTTGCTATACATTACTTCTAAGCAGCAGATCTTCTCACATCTTAAAGAACCAGAACACTTTATTTTTATTTTTTTAAATACAGCGCATTTTGTAGATTGATTATACATTTTTATGTTTGTCAACTTTTGGGTCTCTCGACTATCTATATGCCTATGAAGTTTACGGACTATCTCATTTATAAGAAATAAGGATATTGACAGGATGTCAATATGTATGATAGCCCTCACTAAAATAAAAGTTTTACACTCACCATGTAGTAAATGATAGAGTTTGCATATGGTCATATAATAAAACCAATCAGAGAGGGAAAGGTGCCTTCAGTGATGTGCCTATTGTAGCTGAATAATGAAATACAAAATATATTTGAGGTTGATTAAAATATTAAATTTAGATATGAAAATATCTTCATAAATATTTAAAAAGGACTTGGTACTAGAGAAAACATCTATAAATATCTCTGATAAAAGACAAAATTAGGAAAATTTTGGCATTTCAAACATGGAATTATATCACACAAGTATAGCAACTATTGGGATTTGCTTTTCAAACTAGGTTGTTTTTAACATATCATTAGTTGAAATTTTAAAATAACAATATCAGACAGTTGAAGGAAGAGAGATTACTGGGCTACTGTTATTTGTCAATCTTGTTCTTTTCACAAATACCCTCAACACCTACTGTTCCCCTAGCTTCCTCCCACTCTCAGGCTGCCTCCCATACATGCCCAGTGAGGGAAGAGGGAAGATGAGGAGGAGGAGTGCTCCCCAAGGATAGTTTCCAATCACTAAAAAGCCACGTACTTAGAATACAGCCCATAGTACTCACATTACCCTTTCCTCTTTTATCTTTTTTTTTTTTTTTTTGTCTTTTACCACTTTCCCCCAAAAGCACGGTTAGGCTAATTTTTTCACTCCGTATTAAAATGTCTGACACTAGGCTTTCTCATTTAAAAGAGACTTTTGTATGATATCCCCCTGCCAATATTTTCATTGAGATCCTACACTTTTTTTTTCCCATGTAGGGCCAGTACAGGATGCCAAATTTCTAGAGGAGAAAAGTTAGAACCCGGAGGTGAGGCTGAGTTGCTTTGTGGTTAAAGGAGAGGAAGGAGGAGGAGGGAGGGAGGGAGCACAGATGCAGTTCCACTACAGAGCTGCAGATCGGATCCTGGATTGTGGGAACCAACGTTGCTTCACATTATGGTCCTTTGCCTTCCTTTTCAAAAATTAACCCACTATCTCTCTACTCATAGGGAAGAACTAGGCTGCTATCTTGTCAACTCTGTATAATTGCTCCTAATTAGTAATGCATGAATTGGAAATAAGCTAATTAAATTTAGAAAGTTTTATTTTAGTCTTCCAAATAGAAGTAGTTTCAGTAGCTCATTTGGCATATTACTTCATTTATACCTTTTTCTCTCGCAATACTAACACTTCTGCTATATCCAAAAAAAAAAAAAAAAAAAAGCAATTTATAAGACCAAATAGAACCAACCGCAAGTCGCAGCTTACCTGAATTTCGGATGATAAATCTAATACCTCACTGACAGAATTTTTCATTAAATTTTTACACAGAGTCATTACAACCTGAGAATTTCAACATATTTTCAATAGCTGGCTTGTGTCATGCCATTTCATGGCCCTGACCACTTAAATACACTTTCGGCAGGATCCGTGAATTTGGCGCACAGATTAACTTGAACGATATGGAGACAAGCACACTCATAAACACAGGAATGATCCAATAAACAGGCAACAAAAAAGTCCTACGGAGCTAGGCAAAGGCATTATTTCTTCCTTGTTGAAGGTATCAGCATATGCTACATCTTATGTCGCACAAGTGTACTCATTAAATATTATGAAATGTACAGCAGGCCGGGAAGCTCTAACTAGCTAGTCAAAGTCACTCATACCTGTGTGTTCGTATTTATGTCGCAGAAGGGAACTGCTTTTCTGGAATGTCTTGTCACATAAGTCACATGCATACATGCCACTCTCTGTCTTCTTGATCTTCTTTCGAGACAGACAGGAGTCGGAGTCTGTCATGTCATCTAGGCCTGACATGTAGTCTTGTGTTCCATCAAGCAATTCTCCCTGTGATATAATCACACAGTTCAACACAGTCTCTTCTCCTTGTGTTTACACCAAACAACTTCACGCAGGCTGATATTTGGAGCACCTCAAGAGTGCTTGCTATTAATCGATCTCATTTAAACACAAAAAACAAAAAACAAAAACACCCTCCTGCTTTCCATGAACAATGCGTGAGGGCTCACCTTTGAACCAAAATATAAACCTCCTCTGCCCTAGATGGTAGAGCTCATTGTTTTTTAAGGGTAAAAAATGGCCAACCGTGAAGGTGAGAAAAACACAAAATTTTCTAAAATCCTCAGCTCTCTTTATATCAGGAAATATCCATGAGTGAAAATCAAACATCAGAACTTGTGTATTTTTCAGTGTGGTTAACTTTAGAAATGATCTGTAGCTGTAGAAACCCCATTTTAATTGAATTTTATATTTAGGTACAAAATGTTATTATTATGCAATCTATTTAAATGTACATCTACCAACTAAAGGCCTCAAGCTATATTTTTATATTTAATTTTCTAATTTGAAATAGGGAATATTAATAACACTTTTTATCAATGTTCTATCTATGTTAAAACAGCCTTCAGCATTGAGCAATAATGAATGTGGATCAGTAAATTATTAAATTTCTTGATATTTATTTTGTCTTGATCCAAAGGAGTGCAAACTTGCATGATAACATACATTTCCATTTGCTAGCTCACAGTTCCGTTTTCTTAGACTACGTTTGCACTAATTAATATTAGAGGAGATTAAATAGGCTTAAATACATTTACAAAGAGGGCAGATGTACTGCAAACGGGAGGCCTGGAACAGCTGTTACAGAGGTGCACGGCTACTTATGCTCCCTATTTTGCAAACAGGGATCATACTCCATGTTGTTAAAACATACCCGATTTTGGATTGGAAAACCGTAAATTTTTTTTTTACCGGTTTGAAAAGTCCATTAGAAGTCAAGTGGAATGTACAAAATATGTTTTGAGATACTCTCCAAAATACACTATTTTCTATAAAACCAAGTACATACTGGATTCGTACACGTCTTCTTGCAGATTGTGAACTGTGAACATTTGCACTCTGTTCTAGACACTAACCTTTAGCCCCTATGGAAGTCCTGTCAAATACCGTTAGCACCATATAATTCTAAAAGCATACAGATCAATCTAAATAAATCTCAAAAATAAGTCTGAAGCTCTTTATCTTTCGTAAGGCAGCTGTGTTTCCACAGTTCCGTGTTCCACTGACTCTCCATTTGTTTGTCTGGCCCTGCCGGTTTGAGGTTCGAGTGAAAACCAACTCTGCCATGTGTGCTGAAAACACAACACTTGATTTTTTTTCTCACTGAGATTTTCTCACCCCGCCCCACCCCCGCATGCACACACACACACACACACACACACACACACACACACACCGCGTAATATAATTTTCAAGGTCTTCTCTGTTCAGAGCAAACCGTTAGGTCTCATTACCTGAAATCCTTGTTTCCGCTGGTACTTTCTCCTTTGCTGCATATCGGCAAAAGTAGCTGCTCCAGCTGGGTAGGTATAGGCCATGTGTGGTAGGAAGCTCATCTGATCCAGGCCCGGGTATGGTCGTAGCCCAGGGATACTGGTCTGGACTGGTGGCATGAAAGTGGCAGGGGGAAATGCGCTTTGTGGAGGAAGAGCTGTGTATAAAGTTTTGGCACTAAATGGGTTCATGCCGAACACTGGGTTAGTGCTTTTGTTGTCCAGATTGTTTGAGTTTGAAAACTCCTTCTTGATAAAAGTCAAGTTTAGAGGCTCATCCGAGTTTTCAGATGATGAAGAAATACTGTTATGGTCTAAATTTATGCTGCTAGCTTTCGTTTTGTTCTTTGTGGCTATAATACTTTTGGGTTCTTTCATTTGTTTTGGTAATGACAAGTCCAAAGGCTCAGCCTGAAGCTCCTCAGAAGAGAAGCTGTTTGGAGTGTAAGAACTACTGTGGGAGTTTTTAGAAGATGTGGAGGAAAGATTTAAGGGAGAGGGAGTATTACTCCTTGAGTGGTCCAATTTCTCAACTGGTTTAATATTGGTAAAATGGGAAGGTTTGGTTAGCCTGAGAGGAGGATCACAATTCGTCACACTGTTGTGAAGTTCTGCTATGGATGGCGATGTTATGGAGTCCATAGGCTTTACAGGAGACCTGGGTAATAGAGAGTCTTTTGTGGGAGGATTACTGTTGGGAGCGAGCGGCTTGGAGTTCCTTTCCAGTGATGGTGACCTGGAATTTGAATACTGGTAGACTTTTCGTTGCTCAAACCATTCCTTCACAAATTCCTGAGGAAGGCCCACAGCAATGGAAATTTTCAGCAGTTCATCAGAATTGGGCTCCATGTTCATAGCATAATACGCTTTCAGTACAGACATGTGGTCCTTGTATGGGTTGATGGGGCTTGTCATTCCTTTCTCAGAAAGTACAGATGACAAGAGGAGGGCTTTATTATCAACAAAAACTCCGGCTTTGTTGGGGACTATGTTGTCATGAGGTTGCAAGACTGCCTTGATCTCTTCGTTCATCTTACAAAGGTAACGTTCGTGCTGATGCAAGGGAATGGGGCCGGGGAAACTTTCTTTACAGAACTGGCAAGAAAATGGAGTGGATATGTTGTGGTTCTCAATCATTTTATCATCAGTGACCAAATCTATTAAAGTACGTAGCTTCTCTTTCTTTATATTACTGATCTGTCTCCTTGAGTCAGTGGTCAAGCTCTGGAGGCAAGCTTTGGCTTCATTGACTTTTTCTAATGTATAGTCAATAATACTTTTAGTGGCACCATTATGACTCACTACTGGAAGACCTACGGGTGGAATATTAGGAGAAGTAACTCCTTGTTCCTCAGGTTGAGAGCATGGATCCTTCATGTGATAACCTTTCAACTTGGAAATTTCTTCGGCCTTGCAGTCCATTTTTTGCCTGGAAACCGTATTGTCCACAATCTGTAGAACCTTTTGTACCTCGCTTAAGTTACTATTCATTGTGGGAAATCCGAGTAGAGGGGCTTCCATCCCTACACCTAAGTGCTGCATTGGACTCTGAGCAGACGGATGAACTCCCAAAGGGCTGGTGGCTCCAAGCGCACCATTCATAAAGGGACTAGTGCCACTAAACCCGTGTGTGGCCATAAGAACTTTATAGTCATTGAAGTCTAGTGGTTCTGTTTTAATTTTAAGTAAGCCTGTCTGTTCAGACATACTAAGTGGTTTTCCATTCTCCAATTTGTTTCTTAACTGGGTAATAGCTGAATTAGTAGGAGAAGAAGAAACAGAATTAGGGGAAGAACCCGTCTTGATATTGTTTCTCATTCGGCCATTTACAGAGATTAAGCCAATACATTTCTTGCTGCTGATGTGTGAACTGTAGGAACCAGAATGGGAGAAACGCTTCTTGCAGTTTGGGCACTCGTACGGTTTTTCACCTAAAATGATAATCAAAATTAACATTACACTTCTTCGACCGCTTAACGATTGTGATTGTCGACCAATACAAGAATCCGTGAAACCACATGGAAGGAACACAATGGGGTACCTCTACATTCTAGGTGCTTAGCTTAGAATTATGTGGCCATAACTGTTTCTGGGCTTTATCTACCCTGAGAGAACATAATTCAAGATGTTAGCAGTGGAAGGTGAGGGCTATCTATGCCTTTTTCAGCCAAGATCCCAAATCTTGTCTTGCCATCGGCAGCCTCCTATTTAAACAGAGTGTCAGATTAATGTGTGGTCAATAGCACAATAAAGATGTCACAGTATTTAAAGGGAAGTGTAGCCATGGCTTTAATCAACTCTGTAGAGATTCCATTGATTCTACCAATCCAACTAGTCCTTTGAATAGCATCCAATTTGGTAATAAAATGCTTGGCAGAACTATCAAAATAGTTATAAAGAAGAAATCTCAGTGGCCGGATGTTGTTCTGTAATATACAGCTCCCAGGAATCAAGGGACATTTATCATACAAAAGCTCTCATCCGAAATTCTTCAACGTTTTCTTTCATGGTTAGGTATCAAAAATGAATACCCTTCAGAATTTGCCAGCTGAGTTTCTTCAGGTCAAAAATATTTAATCTGTAGAAGAGTGTTTGAAAGCACAAAAAAGGAGCTTCTAGATTTTGTAATAAATCAAAGCATTTGCAATTTTTTGGACATCTAAACATTGCTTTTCTTTTTGTGAGATCATGCCATTGGGGGTACCATGGGTCCCAAGAAGGCAAAGCAGGCTCACGTAGTTTGTGAAATAAAAGGGTAGTTCCAAAAAGCTACAAACAAGATTGTGTAAATTTTAAACAGTCTTTTAAAACTCCCCTAATGAAACAAAATGCAAATGTGAGCACCAGCACCTCTGCTACTCACCACTGTGAATTCGCAGGTGTTCTTTCAGATGGTGTTTATACTTGAAAGCCTTGCCGCACTCTGTGCATTTGAACTTGCGATTACCTGCTCCTTGGGTCAGCATTTGGTGCTATAAAAGGGGAAAGACTGACATCAGTTTTGTGCACGAGGAACAAAGGAAATTTGTTACAAATATTTTTAAAAGGCCTCTATGTTTCAGACAGGCCAAAAGGTTTGAGTGCATGTTTATTTATTTGCCCAGTCTTTCAGAGTTGCAATAAAAGTGATAATGTTGGCAATAAAATTGGAACAAATAAAAAAAAAAGTGCTTTCACATGCGCATCCAACACTTGCTTTTAGAATTATCTCTGTAGTCCCTTTTCCAAAATGTTTCTTTGAGCCTTTGGAGATGAGAAAGTGTAATTGTAAAGATGTTTGTGGTTCTCTGTGTTTACTGCACATTCTAAAAATCTGAAGATTCCCTGTTGGAATGCAACTGTTTTGTCAAGGAAAAAAATAAATATTATCCTGAAAAATTCTAAGTAGCCTCCCCAAATCCTCCCCATGCAAGGAACTAATTTTATCTATTTTAGAAATAGTTAGAATAGTTAGAAAATCTAACTATTTTCTGTATCGGGGTAAAAGTATAACTTATGTTGAAGCAATACCAATTTTAAAGAAGAAAATAAAAGCACACATACACAAACAAAAAAAATTCTTGGCTATAAATATTTCATTACACGACAAGCATGTTTAAATATCCCATTCATTGGGACGCCTGGGTGGCTCAGTTGGTTAAGCGACTGCCTTCGGCTCAGGTCATGATTCCGGAGACCTGGGATCGAGTCCCACATCGGGCTCCCTGCTCGGCGGGAGGCCTGCTTTTCCCTCTCTCACTCCCCCTGCTTGTGTCCCCTCTCTCGCTGTGTTTCTCGCTGTCAAATAAATAAAATTAAAAAAAAATTTTAAATATCCCATTCACTGTGCTAGCAGCAAATGTAAACCCTGTTTTTCCTGATGTGTTGCATATCAGATTTGATTCATTATCAGATGTAAGAGACAACATCTTGGGTTATAGCTGCTTGAGCAGTTTTTTATCACAGGCCAGTAGGAAAGACTTCAACGACTTTTCATTTTCCTTTTTAGTACTGTGCTAGGGAGTAGGGACAAAAAAGAAAAAAGTTTGCTGAAAAGACAAGTTAAAAGCAGCAAAGATATAATCAAACACAGCTGACCTTTTTGAACAAGAGAAAAAAAGCACTGTGACTTAGAATTCTAAAAAAAAAAAATAAAAAAAAAAATACAGTCATCCACTCTGGATGCTCAAGGTAGGAGGTCAGCCTTTTCAAGCAGCAATGACACAAAAGCCTTTTGCAAAAAGACAGCACAGAAACGGTATGACAACTGCTAGGGTGTGCTGAATCTTCCCACATTCCTAGTGAGACAGATGGTGTTACATGGGACACAGGGAGGTTTGTTCAAACAGCAGCAACCTTCAAAGATCAAGCGGAGCCCAGCCCGCCGAGCGCCATTGAGGGACCAGCGCTCATATGTTGCTGAGCTGCATAAACAAACAGCAACAGCTGCTTTGTCTCCCCCCACAGCCCTCAGAGGACTACTATAAACTTTAGTTGTGCCACTGTTAATATGATACAATCATTTTAATTTACTAATTGTAAATGCCATGAGCAAATGAGGGGACTTTTCAACACCAAAGCTACCATTCATAATGCGCCAACACAATCACACTTCTGCATGTGAAATTTAAAGCAGTTATGCTAGATAAATATCTAGGCACTTTTTTTTCCTCAAGTTTTTGTGCATATAAGCAAGGGGAGATAAACTGTTACATAAGTGTAACTATGCTAGCAGAGCTCTTGTAGCTGAACTTTGAAAAATGTTCAGGTGACAAGCCCAAGCAGATCTAAATGGAATGATTTTCCTGAGCTTTCTTGTACAATAGTAAAATTCCATAATATAGTATCATCACACCATTTCTTGATTGGGTTTGGTTATGTTCATTTTCCTTATTCAAAGAAAATAATACCCATGAGAGAAAAGAAACATAACAATGTTATAGAATATCCTGTTTAATCGTTGTTGTTGTTGTTTTTTCTTTTTTTAAACAGATACGGTAGCGAGGCATCAGTAAGGCCAGTTACTGGGACTTCAGGCACACCATTTCTGTTACCATTCAAACACATAAGATCAATCTGCAGTCAGTTCTCCCAGGAGGACAGAAAGAGCAGTTTTGCAAAAACATGTAAGGGACACTGTGAAGCAATCCTATTCAACCATTTTAAGGATTGAAGAAGCTATGCTTACCTGTTCAAGATAGAGTTTTTATTTTTAATACAAATCAACTAAATGAGGCAGAACAAGCTTAACATTTAGCCACAGGCATGTAAATCAAAAGGGATCATTTTGAATGTATGTCTAATATTGTAGTATCCATCCAGTTTATTTTATACATATACAGACGTGTAATATGCTTTTTTGATTTTTTTAAAAAACACTTAATTAGATTTCAGAAACTAGTAGCAGCTTGTAAAAATACTCTAAGTACCTGAAGGTGTTATATGACAAGTGAAAGAAATACACACTTTTTTTTGTACTCTGACTTAGATCCTATATGGGAAAAAAAAATTCCGAGTAAAACTGGGTGAAAAATGGAATTAAAATTGCTGAGATGTTTAATAATGTATAATTAAAATGCTACGATTTCATTCACTTTTTGTGGAACATAAAAATGAAACTAAAGTCAAGTTAAAGTGCAAATAAAATTTCTAAATTAGAAATTAACACACTCATTCGATCGTGAACATAAGACTATTAAATCATATTAGAAGAGACCATCAAAAAATCATTTAGACCTCAATTAAAGCTATTACCATTAAAAGATCTGCATCTTCAAAATGCCATGAAAAATTAATAATGATTGCCAATCAAAGCAATATCGTTTCTCTAAGGGGTTATTATAGAAAGAAATCACTTAAAACCAACCCCCCACCTGATCTGTCCCTGGCTTGTGCGTCACCATATGCCGCTCGAGCTGGGTACGGTAGGCAAACGTGTAGCTACAAAGAGGGCAGGAAAAGTTCTCTTCGTTCTTCTCGTGGCGGTACTTGATGTGCTCCTTCAGTGATGTCAAGCGCTTGTAGCCCCGGTCGCAGTAGGGGCAGGTCAGCAGTTGGGCAAAAGCATCTGGAGTTCCAGGTGGCAGGTCTGTAGCCGAGAGACGAGAGGGAGAGAAGCAGGCCAAAAGGTCAGTAAATCAATGGCAGCTAATGGGCTGCCTGCCCGGGCTGGTCTGACAGCAATCACCGCAGTGGGCTCCACGAGAGCGCCACCATCGCGCTCGGCCTCCGCGCGCCCCGGGCCCCTCGCACGCCCAGCACGGACTTGTCGGAATCAACTCACACTGCGCTGCGAAGTTAATTAATTACTGGCGCTTTGGGGGGGAAATTTAAACAGCTGATAAATGAGGAAATTCTCTTTAGGTGACTGACAGTTCGTGGTAAAAACCTGTGGTCACATGCGACTCGGGAATTCACAGCCGGCCGGAGCTTTTTCAGGTGTCAGTAAAGAAGAAAGAGAAGGCGAGGGGTCACTCTTTCTAAACTTTTTTTTGTTCCTCAAAAGTGAAATATTTCAGAAACACTGGAATCAGTTTCGATATTTTTATCTCTTAGAAATAGGCTCTAATTGTTCTTGTTCTTTATTGGATGTACAAATGACACAAATTTGCTGACAAAAAAATTTCACAATACCCTAAAATTACAGTTCTAATCTTTGCTCATGAAATTCCATGCCTCTGCAGCTGTTCTTCAAATTTTAAGGTAAACACCCAGGCATGTAGTGCATTTGTAATTGTAACAGCTGCAGAGGTCAGTGCAGTGGCTAAAAATGAATTAGAGCCTCACCATTTTCTTCTTGCCCATTGGCCTCTGGCGTGCCAAGGCGAGACAGCTCCTCGGGGGCTTCTGGGTAAATAATGGCGGTGTCACTGCGCTGAAGGTACTCCTCGATGCTGACTGCATGGCCATCGCGTTCCTCCAGTTTTCTTTTGGCAAAGTATTCCTCAAAGTCTGACGTGCAATTTGCATTCTTAACTGAAATCATAAGAGGACATCATAAATGGCTTTGCAGGGCCTTCTTCCTAGGGGCCCAAGTCCATTCACATCCTTGTGCAAAATATGGACTTGCAAAAAGACAGCAAATAGCTAGTTTATTTGTGGGAAGGGTCGTAGATGACCAGTCATTGATTGAATGCTTATTCTTGTAATATGTGCAAAAAAGGGAGGACACTTTGCTTTAAGGGAAATCAAATAGGCACATCTTATTTTCCTCTTGCTGGAGCACCGGTCCGCATAATTCACAAGGAATGAAAGACAGTTCCAAATGTTTTTTTAGGGAAAATTAAAAAAAACAAAAAACAGAGCTACATTCTAAGATCCATAAACATGAGAGATAATAGGAGCTCAAAGCCACTTTAACCGTCTATATAAAACCTCCTTTTCTTTTAAGAAAGGTATATTTAATTTTTTATTGTCCACTAAACTTAACGTGCCTAACCACAGATACATCCTGTTGCTAAATATAAGCTTTTAACCTTCCACTCTGCACATCACAGATGGCCAGGACTACACAGCCTGACACAGATGTGAAAGGATAGATATTCCTAGAGAGATAATAAGGGGACTTTGTTGAAAAATCATGGGATGTGGCACTTTATCTTTCCCTATAATTTCAATATTTAGCTCAGTATTTTAAAGCTGCCTGAAAGTAAAATGAAGCTCACAAATAGAAATGAAATAAAATGAACAGAAATACTTAGTAAAAGCAAAATAAACTGGCTCTATTGCTGTGATTTTGATATGATTTTTAACTTTTGTAATTATGACTTTGTTTCCATGAAATGAAAAAGAGTTACAAATCAGTTTTAGCAACGGTGTCACAAGATTTTGTATATTCGAAACCTCTGGATATGTTTCTGAAATAAGTTGAGGCTTAAATATCCTAAACAAACATTTCTATGCTTAAGACAGTGTTGGGAATGTGTCTGCAACAGTAAGTAGATGAATAAAAATCCTTTGCTAGTACAACTAATGGGAGAGTCCTGTTTTTATAGTTCCTGAGAGCCGTTAACCTTGATTCCCCTATATTCTTCACCTCACCTTCTCTGCCATAAAAGATATTACAGTATTTGCCATACTAATTATTTCTGACCATTTGTGGCAGGGTGATGTTCGAGCAAGCCAGTCAATTTTTCTTTTTCTTTTCATTTTTATTGTTGCTTTCACTGTTATGAACTGGTGGATTATAGATGAAAAGAACGGAAAACGGGACTTCCATTAATTCAACAGGTACTGGATGACTAGCATATGGTAGGTATCATGTCTTGTTTTAATAAGCAAAAAACAGATGTAATTTCATCCTTCAGGAAGACACGAGAACAATCAGAACAACTGATATTTTCTCAAAAATAAAAAAATGTTACACACTCACATAAGGGTTAGCAAAGGACATTGTTTGGTAGTTTGAAAGAAGCAGCAGGGGGACCCGATGGAGTCTGGAAGATCAGGAAAACTTTAATTGAGAAGGCATGGAGTTCATGAGCTGTAGAAGCTGGGGCAGAGCAGCACCTGTAAGGACGCAGGGACTGGGGGCGCCTGAGTGGCTCAGTTGGTTAAGCGACTGCCTTCGGCTCAGGTCATGATCCCGGAGACCCGGGATCGAGTCCCACATCGAATCCCACATCGAGTCCCACATCGAGTCCCACATCGGGGTCCCTACTAGGTGGGAGGCCTGCTTCTCCCTCTCTCACTCCCCCTGCTTGTGTTCCCTCTCTGGCTGTGTTTCTCTCTGTCAAATAAATAAAATTTTAAAAAAAAATTTAAATTTTAAATTTTAAATTTTAAAATTTTAAATTAAAAAAAAAAAAAAGGATGCAGGGACTGGAAGGAGCACGGTGCCTTCCACCATCTAAAGAGAAAGTGCTGATGTGCCCACAGTGGAAGGGAAGCAGTAGGACACGAGGGTGGAGAGGCAGGCAGGAACCAGAGTACATGGCATACAGGAGCCCTGTTATGGATCGGGGTTTTATTCTAAGAATAAACAGGAAGCCACTGACGGGTAATAAGCAAGGAGATGATTGGATGAAATTATGAATTATCTGCATTTTTAGATGACAACTCTGGCTATGGTATGATAGGGACTGCTGAAAAAGAAAAGTCGATTCTGGGAAACGAGTTTCTTGCCATAAACCAAGCAAAGATAAAGGTTAAGGAATTGGTGATGGAAACTATGAGAAGTGGCTGGATTTGAGAGATATTTAACAAGTAAAAACACTAGGCATGGGGGGAAGGATTGGGTATGCCAAGGAAGGAGAGGTTTAAGCTTTCCAGATTTGATGCATGATAGGTGACAGTCACCAAAACACAGAGAACCAGAATTCTAAAAACACTTGAAACTATGAACTAATACATTGCATCAAATAAAAGGAAACTGGGGAGCATCACACTGTATAGACTATTAAACCAAGAGCTAACAATCCTGAATGGCATGATCTCAAAACTTTCCCTTTCACCACTCCAACTTCTGATAAGTTGAACAAGAGAGCAACAGTCTGATTGTAACACCTGTATTTCCTTCAAATATAGGTTTGGAATGAGTAATAGTAGATTATGATTTTATATCTTGAAATTTGTTTAAATCTTTTCTTAGAATCTTGTCTTAACTCTTTAATTTATATATTTATTAAGACTTCATTTTTTAAAAAAGATTTTATTTATTTGACAGAGAGAAATACAGCTAGAGAGGGAACACAAGGAGGGAGAGTGAGAGAGGGAGAAGCAGGCTTCCCACAGAGCAGGAAGCCCGATGAGGGACTTGATCCAGGGACTCCAGGATCATGACCTGAGCTGAAGGCAGATGCTTAATGACTGAGCCACCCAGGCGCCCAAGATTTCAGTTTTAAGTAACCTCTGCACCCAATGTGGGACTCAAACTCACAACCCCAAGATCAAGAATTGCATGTTCTACTAACTCAGCCAGCAGGCACCCCCAAGTCTTAAATCTTTTAGAAGAACATGAATATTGATTAAGATCAATTTTCTGTTAGTATGCTCATGAAGCCATAGATGCTTTCCAAATGGTGTTTATTGGTAGTGAATGTGATGGTGTCATTTAACTAAAACCACTAAGTCTCTATACGAAGAACTGCCTACTTGCACAAACTATTCGTTCATTGTTATGGATCATCAAATGACTTCATGTCTATCAGAAATCACCTTTGTTTTTAATGCAAGAAAAGATAAAGGGGACAAGATGGTGGATCAAAGATGAACCTCTTTTGAGCAATTTGACTGGTATGACCGGGGACTGACTTCTTTTTCAGCCCTGTGGCAGTAGAAAGTCATCTGACAGCTCCTTTTTGAACCCAGACCTATTAGAATGTTGTCAGATGCTTAAGGCATGACTTATTTATGCTTTTAAGGAACACCAACCCACTTGACGATCCTTAGTGCAACCTAGTAAACATGGTTGGATGGACATTTTAATATCCTACTTTCATCTTGATATTTCAGCAACTATTTGAATTATCTGGCTATCTTTCCATGAATTTTCATTTGCATATGAATGCTTCCATCAAAAATGTAACCAAATGCAAATTCAGTGGGATTTGCATTAATAGCCTTTTGGCTTCAACAGGAGGAAAATTCTGATTTTTCTGGATAGGCAAAACTAAACTGTATCTAGAAACAATTTGGAGATGCAATTCACTTGCTAGATCACATTTGCCTAGGCTAGATTTCTGTGTCAAGTGTGATAGGGACAAAAGACCTGAAATCATACGCTCTCTTTAAGGATCATCTCTGATCATCTTTGTATGCTGAGCTTTGAGTATATTGCCTAGAAATTAGTAGGCTTTCAAGAATCATTTATGGAATGAATGTGCAATAAGTTATGTGCTTAGCACTAACCTTGGTATAGAAGTCTCCTCATAAAAGGAAGCATAAGATACCCAGAGTTGAGCTAGGAATTCAGACCTATTATTCAGGCAATTCTAGAACAATTATGTGATTAACTGTGTAGTGATGATCATAAATACTTGCAAGAGTTCAGTAGGGTTCAGGTAGGTATTTGAAAAGAATTTCATGAAATTCGATCAATTAAATCTATTAGCTCCATCAAGATTTTCTTCATGTGGTGCAGCTATGCTATTAGTTATATGTCTAATATATGGAAAGTCACTTAAGTGGGTTAAATTCTCGACTTCTATGAACTAGTATAGGCATAACCAACCCAGAAATAATGGTTTTCTTCCCTTAGTGTTGCTATGGGAAGTTGTAACATATGGTTTTCGTACCTAGTACCACAACCCTCTCCTTTGCCTAGGAATGGCTCCCCATATATCTCTATTGTCAAACTTTATGGTACCAAGGGAATTGCCTTGTTACTGCATGATTCTGCTCCCCTAAAGCCACAATGGAAATAATTGGCACCTAAAGTGAACCTATCTTAGTTCTCCATTCTCCAGGCCAAACTATTGATTGTCCAGGGCTAGCCAGTGGATCCAGTTGAGTTAGCAAATCCTTTCCTTATGATTTTAGGACTGTTCCACAGGGAGCATCAAGGGAGTTTATTTCCTTCAAGTGACTGTAGCTATAAAATGTAGAACAAAGGAACAGATATAGCCCATGTAGGATAAGAAAATTTATGAAGAAAGAGACTAAAGCAGAGAAAAGAGAAAAGCAAAGGCAAGATGGCAAGTCCTGACAGTATACTTCTAGCTCTATTTGTTCCTGAGGCTGAGCTGTATCTGAATCCTTCCAGTCAAACCTCCTTAGATTCTGGGAGCTGAAAAACTCCCTTTTCTACTTCAGGCTATGTGTGTTTCAATCTCTGAGATCCAAAATCACCCCAATTGTTATATCTGAACAAGTAATGGGATTAAATTCTGGTTACTCAAACTTGTTGAGGAGAATGAAGTTTTGGTTCTATACAGAAGTTTACATTTTTGGTTTTTACAAAGATTTTGTAATACTGTATTGTGGACACGGGAATGAGGTAGAAAATTCACTAGAAAGTAATAGAATTCCCCACTGCATTTTTTTCTAGTGTAAAATCAGCCTCCTTTCCTTTTTTTTTTTTTTTTTTTTTTTCCTTTAATCTTCTTCACTCCTTGGTCTCCTTGGAAGAACTTCCAAAACACTCTGACAAAGGATATTTGCGTGGCATTATGATCAAACCTTAACAAAAATTTACAAGAAACCTCAAAGTAATTTCTTTCCATAGCTTCTCCAGAGATTTTGCATTTAGTCCTAAAATTTATCCTAGTGGCATACAAATATCTCAACCTCCCCTAAGGTCAGTATCTAAAACAAAAAGCAAAACCAAAAAACTTCATTAATTAAAAAGGTTTCTTCAACACCATGTGCATTTTAATATTGTTCGGATAAATTTCTAGGTTGCTTCAAGTTAGAAAAGTCTCATGTTTCTTGTCAATATGTTCACTCTTACTAATGTTGTTTATTAATGACACTTTCACAAATGCTTTTGTGTCCATCTTAGATATTGATATTCTTAGTTACTGATAGCGACATGGATTGAGTTTTAAAGTTATTGTCTAACAAACAAGCAATGTTAATAGAACTCTGAATGAAAGAGATGTATTGGTCTTCAAACCAGACAATTGAGTTTTTAGGACACTTTCTCAAAGATACTTAAAAGTAACTTTTGTAGGGCACGTGGGTGGCTCAGTTGGTTAAACTACTGCCTTCAGCTGAGGTCATGATCCTGAAATTCCAGGATTGAGTCCCACATTGGGTTCCCAGCTCCATGGGGAGTCTGCTTCTCCCTCTGACCCTCTCCCCTCTCATGATCTCTCTCACTCACTCTCTCTCTCAATAAATAAATAAAATATTTTTAATCAAGTTTTGCTTAGTGTTTACAAATAGTTAAATCAGAATGAGACCTTGATATTCATTCCTTCTCTTTTTTTGTTTTTCCTTTTTACTTCCATCTCTTTGCCTTTTATTTTCTTCATAATGAGCGTGTGTTCAGGTAGGAAGGTAGATACTCTATTATAACTGATCTTGTACCCAGCATGTGTTCGATTTTCATTAAAAAATTGAAGAAATGGGGCACCTAGGTGGCTCAGTGGGTTAAAGCCTCTGCCTTCGGCTCAGGTCATGATCTCAGGGTCCTGGGATCGAAGCCCACATTGGGCTCTCTGCTCAGCTGGGAGCCTGCTTCCCCCTCTCTCTCCTGCCTCTCTGCCTACTTGTGATCTCTCTCTGTCAAATAAATAAATAAATCTAAAAAAACCCACACTGTTTAAAAAAAATGAAGAAATATGTTTCAATGTTATGCCAAGCCATTTTAATGAAATAAAATGAATAAATAATTCTTATGGAAAAGAAAATATCTTGGAGGGTCTAGAAAAGCTGAAGTAAATACATGTAAAAAAATGAGTTGAATCACTCATTCATCCCACTGCTTAATAACTATTTATTGAGTGCCTACTAATGCCAGAGAGTGTGCTTTGGGATGAGGACACAATGGTGTTGATTGGTAATTGTTTTCATGCTTCTGTGATTCTCATATTGAGAGATACATACACGAAATGGCTATAGTTCTGCAATATACAGACATATAAATACAATTGTATAATGCAATACAGTATACATAATGTATTTATACTGTATGTATAACATAGGAATGTTATAACAAGGAATATCTATATATGTATGATACTTCTCAGTAGAATGTAGAAATTATGCACTTATCATATAATCTAACTTGTATTTGTCAAGGCACAGGGACCTAGAGAAGCAATCACAAATCTAGGTAACTGTATTCATCATCTGTTAGAAAAATGGTCTTTTTATTGACATTGTAGATGATAAGAAAACATAGAAAATTGCTTTTAATTTCGTCTTCTATAGTGAATTTTTAAAGAAGCCCACATAGGGGAAGGGAGGGAAAACTGAATGGGAAGTCATCAGAGACGGAGACAATCCAGGAGAGACTCTTAACTCTGGGAAACAAACTGAGGGGAGGAGGGTGGGTAGGGGGATGGGTAACTGCATGATGAGCATTACGGAGGGTACCTGATGAGTACTGGGCCTATATACAACTTATGAATGATTGAACATTACACCTGAAACAAACAAAGCACTATATGTTGGCTAACTGAATTCAAATAAAAAAGATAAAGAAGTCCATCCCTGGTATTTGTTGCGGTATATAAATTCTCATGGCTACTTTGTTTAAAGTTGACTGATTAATGAACCTAAGCATTTGTATCATGAAAAATGCATGTGTGCCTTTCTACAAAGGCTTCCAAAATACATATTGGCACCAGATATCTAAAAACAATTGTAAGGGAAGAGGACGATCTTTTTCTCATTGCACAGCTACATGGGCAGCCCAGCAGAGAATCCTACTGCTAGAGATGTGTGCAAACCCAGGGAATGCTCCTCCGGAGAGACAAAGTTTTCTTTTCTTTCTGGAAACTAGCACAGCGCCTGGATGGATCGCTCCATGCCTGCTCTGACATGGCTTTCTCCAGGAAATGCGTACTCAGAGGCCAACGAGAGCCCCTGACGTGTAAGAACTTTAGGAGAGAGAGAGGCAGAAAGAACAGGGGGATGAGAATCTGGGAATCCATAGTACTCTGCAGGATCAAATATCTCCCTCCACAGCAGGAAGCAGCCCCGTCAGGGACACAGTCTAATTTTAAAGTGAGATTTTATGTTAAGGGACTGTGAATATCAAAATTTAGAGACCACTGACCCTTAGACAGTTTTGATTGTTATGTATAGAGACAGAATCCAAGTCTTAAAGGAAGCATCCCACGTAAATTCATATGTATTTATCTTTCACATTACTGTGTAATCTAAAATTTTGGAATTGGTATCTTACTGAAAAGATTCTTAGTCTGTGTTATTGTATTTTTGAGGGGGTTATAAAGTAAGATGTTTAGCCCAGCAATTCAGTACTCTTCTTAGACACTTTTTGTAGATACCCAACACCTAAGGATGCTCTAGGACAGTGGTTTTCAAAATGAGGCCTCCAGGCCAATAGCATACCTGGGAACTTGTTCAAAAATGGACTCAGCGGTCTCTGCTGACAAGCACTTCAGGGGATCTGGTGCACGCCCCGTTGAAGAATCAATGCCCTGGGAATTCAGTTATCTGCCTCACCTGGCTAAATTAAGGTATTTCGTGGCATGCTTTGGGGAAGCAGCTCAGATTTAAGCCCACATCATGTGGCCTTTCTGGCTCTCTCAACCTGAGCTCAGAACTTCCTTCTGCACGCATCCATCTGCATATTTCAATCACTGAACTTAGCACAAGCACATTATATCCTTTTGTTTACATATCTGTGAGCTAATCGTGGGTTTTTTTGTGTTTTTTTTTGTTTTGTTTTTTAGATTTTATTTATTTATTTGACAGAGAGAAACACAGCCAGAAAGGGGACACAAGCAGGGGGAGTGAGAGAGGGAGAAGCAGACTTCCTGCCTAGCAGGGAGCCCGACGTGGGGCTTGATCCCGGGTCTCCGGGATCATGACTTGAGCCGAAGGCAGTCATTTAACGAACTGAGCCACCCAGGAACCCCATGCTGATTGTGTTTTATTCAGCTTTGTATCACCAGTGCCTAGTACAGTGCCTGGCACACAGCTAATGGTCAATAACTGAATGGTCAGACCAGGTTCAGGGTCATTGGGCAACCCACTTTGGCTCAGGCACTTATGATTTTTTAATCTCGGTATCTTCATCTGTAAAACGAGCTAGTATATGCTCTCTGAGGTATCCCTGAAGTTTCGGAATTCCATACTTTCTTTTTTTTTTTTTTTTTTTTTTTTTTTTAAAGATTTTATTTATTTGACAGAGAGAAACACAGCCAGAGAGGGAACACAAGCAGGGGGAGTGAGAGAGGGAGAAGCAGGCCTCCTGCCGAACAGGGAGCCCGACGTGGGACTCGATCCCGGGTCTCCGGGATCATGACCTGAACCGAAGGCAGTTGCTTAACCAACTGAGCCACCCAGGCGCCCCCGGAATTCCATACTTTCAATAAATTAATTGACCTAATCAATTTGCTTTTTTATATTCACTGGCTAGGCTTAAAGAGTTTCATCTCTATTCTTGTCAGTTAAAAACTCAAAGCAGCATAGCTTTCTGATGGAGGGACCATAGACACAGATGAAGATTTTGGGGGGACTAGAAAGCATTGACAACATCGCAAGGAAAACAGTGCTTATTAAACATTTGTCGAGTGAATGAAGGAGACACTCAAGAAGCTTGGGCTCTCAGTTATCTCTTGTGGGAACCCCTGCTGGGAAGTGGAGATAGCTGCTCCTAATCACAGACAAAGCTGATAAAACCCCAGCACTCATTAGCCAGGAAGTGCCAGGCTCTTCTTCCTATACACTGATTACAGTTGGCAAATGACCCTCCTGTCTCACCTGCCAAGCGCTACATCTGTTTTTTTCACTTCAAAACCCATCTCTCTCTTTAGTTTATTTTTATGAACTTACTGTATGGGGTCAACTAAAAGCTTTTAAATGATGATTTACGTGACATCTCTGGATGACAAAACTCTTCCAACATAGAAGAATGTGACACAGTGGGCGCCTGGGTGGCTCAGTGGGTTAAAGCCTCTGCCTTCGGCTCAGGTCATGATCTCAGGGTCCTGGGATTGAGGCCCACATTGGGCTCTCTGCTCAGCAGGGAGCCTGCTTCCTCCCCTCTCTCTGCCTGCCTCTCTGCCTTGTGATCTCTCTCTCTGTGTCAAATAAATAAATAAAATCTTAAAAAAAAAAAAAAAGAATGTGACATAGTATAAACTAGTATAAACAAGAAGAAAATGGCCCACTTTATAATAATATGATTCTCTCCTTGTTGAGTACTTAGGTACTGAATTATCTGATAAAGTGATCTTGCACAATTGATTAACACTATTACCCACTCAACTCTTGCTGAGAAATAACTTAAAATCAAACATGTGTGGCTTCTGTTACCCATATAAGAAATCTACCTAATTTTTAAAAATTTAATTTAGGGCGCCTGGCTGGCTCAGTCAGTGGAGCATGCAACTCTTGTTCTCAGGGTCATGAGTTCAAGTCCTACATTGGGTTTAGAGATTATAGAAATAAATAACAAAAAGATTAATAAATAAAAAATTTAATTTAAACCCATGCAAGAATAATAAGAGGAATTGGATGTTATTAAACCAATAACAGAAGCATTCTTACTCTTTTCCCCACTTTCTTCAATGCTAACGATGTGATGCATAGAATTTGTATTTAGAGAGGCCGAACCACTTGCTAGCTAGCTTCCTAACCTTCTCATTAATATCATCAATTTAGAGGGGTTATACCTTGAACCATGGTGTTTCTTGCTCGAGCAAGGTTTTCAGTCTCGATCTAGAGGCTTCCTGCTGCTCTGGAGATACCTCAGAAGAATCTGGTAAACCTGGACATGGTTGGCATTTCTCTGGGGTACTTCAGGTGGTAAATCTTTGATCCCCTCTTCCCACTCTGGTTTACACTCTGCTATTATCCTAGTGCATTTTGTGAACTATAAGCAGGACTGGCTACAGTGGGGCCCAGAGGGCCTGGGGCCAAATGACAGCACTAGAACATTACGCGGAAGTCAAAGCTCTAACAAACACAAGGCCCCAGGTGTAAGACCACGAGGCAGGACCTCCAATCCCATGCTTGTGCTTTGTTGTCTTTGTTCAGGCTTCCCAGGAAAGAGTCATTAGAAAAAAAGGGTACAGTGGGGTGGAGTTCAAAATTTCTGGTCTAATTTAACAGATGATACAACTAAGGTACAGTGAGGTTAATGGTTCATACAAAGTTAAACGATTTCTGGAAAAGCTTGACAGCTTTTCTCTGCGATTCTCATATATCCTGACTCTTACCCATTATTCTTTCCACTGTATCATAGTGACTTACTATGTGAAAGAGAAAGAGAGAGAGAGAACCCCATCTCTTCAGTGTTTCAGTATGCCCAACTGATCTGACATGATTTGAATAGGTCTTAGATGCTGACAAGGTTGTTGGAGAAAGCCAAGGTAAATGCTCACTTCAATACAAATAAAGTACGGGAATTTTAAACTTTTTTTTCTCAATTTTTCCTTTCATGTTCCCGCTCTTCCTTTTTTTCCCTGGGTGTTCCACATCCAAGTTTACTGGGGTGATATGAAAACATAAAAGTTCTTCAAATTCTCTGTTCAAGATGTTTATTTATAATTTCCACTTAATAGTTAAGGATTGTGTTTTCCTATTTTGGATATTTTTTTATTTTCAATCGTGTTTCTAAAGACACCCAGGAAGGAATAACTTTATGAAATGTTTTGCAAAGGTGAATTTTTATTAACTATTTTGGTGATCGTAAATAAAAAATGTCTCAAGCTTAACTTAGAACTAGAGAACAAAAACAAAAACAAAAACAAAAAACAAAAAATTCCCCACCATTTATTCATGGTTCATTTTGCTTTTCCATTCCATGTATTCCTTGTTTATCCCCCCCCCATGCTTAATGATATCCTCCTACATGTGTTCCCCTTCTTCAGATTAGATGAAACTGTGTCATCCTGTCATAATACTCCATCCCTCACAGACCTTTCCAGCACAGCCGTTCCTGCTTTCATCTGTCTAAGCTCACAGAGCAAAGAGGATGGGTCAACATATTCCTCAACCAACATGACTGTTTCACACCAATATTCCTAAGTTATTAATCATCATTTATTTGTTTACTCATTTATTCATCAATTCAACAGACAACCCATTTGCCAACCATCAAGCTTGTATCAACACCGTGCCCATGGAGAGGGGCTCATGGAGAAAAGCAAACTTAACCTCTACCCTCCAAAAACCTCCAGTTTGTAACTGCAGTTTTCTGAAGGCTCAGTCATCTGTTTGTGCCATCATGTTTGGCACTACTCATATAGCTCAGGTAAGATGGCACTTGTCCCGTGGTTGTGTTCACCCCAGGGCTGCCTCCACTACTGCTCTGGGAAATTTCGTGGCTCAAGAGATCATGCATGCAGGATCCTGGCTTCCAAGGCTTTGAGCCTCTCTAACCACAGAGAGGGCCACGCTTTGGTCCTGGGCTAACCCCGCGGTGATTCCAGCTCTGCAGACCAGAAAGTGAAACTTCCAATCTCTGTTTCAACCTTCTATCCTTTCCGCACACTCTGCTCTTTGTCCCCCTGATGCAGGTACTCCGCTGTCTTCCCTTCCATTCCACCAGGGCTGCTTTTCCTTGCCTCGGGTCACCTCAGAGCTTGAAATCTTTTCCATCCCTGTCCCTCATTCTTGTGTCATTCTTGCCTCGCCAAACAAAAATCTAGCCCAGTTTCTTTGCTCTTAGAGTATTAAAAATGTCTAAAGAACTGTAAATAATTTTAACAGGCTTGTGTCAGTCTATGTTATCCAAATAGGATCTTCTTTTGTGATGGTAATTGAATCTCCATGTATTGTCCAGCAATTACTCTAGATTTCCATTCTTCAAGATTCCAACCCTACTCCCTTCCCTTACTGTCAACTGATCACCTCTTTTCCTACTTACTTCAACCCACATGACATGAATTCCCTGAACTACCTTAAATTCAACCAAAATCTCTATAATGATTCTTCCTTTTTCCTTTGATCTTATTGCTAATAAAGCTGTGCCTCTGCCCAGAGAAAAGGCTACTTTCTCAGGCTACTTCCTCCCAACTGCTGATAACTTACTCCATCTTCTCTACCCAGTCTCCTTTTACATTTCCAGCTTTCTCTATGCTTCACTTTTGCACAGAGCTATATTTAACAAGTCCTCTTCCTGAAGAAAAACTTCTCTGAATTTTGCAGTCTCTTAAGGCACTTCTTTTCCCTTGTGTCTCCAATATTTGACCCTACGCTGTCAAAAACCTTCTGTAATATTGAACATCTTTCACTTGAACCTACATAGCTTGCTGTATTTCAAATAAAACACATTCATCCACATATTGTTATAATGTTAACAATGATAATGACGTCTGGCAACAACTGTTTATTATGTCTAACATTGTGCTAAACATTTTGCACACATTTCTTATTCATCTACCATTGTTTTATTTACCCAATTGAAGGTAAGACCTTAATGACATTGACTTCATTGTATTTTTCAAATACAAAATGTCTTAAACTTAGTAAGTTCACCCTAAGTGACTATTGATCTGAATAGCTAATAAGACTATTAATGATTTTTGGGGGGTCAAGTTTGCCTTCATGTCATTACAATTTTTTTTTGAAGATTTTATCATTAAGTAATCTCTACACCCAAGATGGAGCTCAAACATACAACCCTGAGATCAAGAATTGCATGCTCCCCTGACTGAGCCAGCCAGCGCTCTGGGATTTTGCATTTTTTAAGGACAAGAACTATATCTTCTATTTCCTTCAAGTCTCTTTCTCAAGCCCCAGTTTGAATTCTGCACACAACAAAGACCCTGGCAGAAGAGAATAAATGTAGGTATCTTAGTAAAGTGATGAACATTTTATGATTTGTTTATTTGATTGTCATTCAGGACAAAAAGAAAAACAACATATGATTCCTGATGCTAGTCAGTGATCAAGGGAAAGTCTTTGACAGATTTCATCATTATACACAAACATTGTAAATATCACTACATCCATCCTCCTCTACATTTAAACAAGGATGCTAGGTGAAGATGAAATGAAATAGAAAACTAAGCAATAAGCAAGTCCTTCTCCATCTTCATGTTTTAACCTCAAATGCATTGTTGGAGCAGTGAACAGACATTTGTCCTACAGCTTGTTTGCTTCGTTTTCAAAGATGTCAAAGGTATTTAATTGGCAGAAACTCTCAAAAGTGACTGGTTAAGTCCTTCCCTTACAAATTTGTTAAACATTGCATCTTTGTTTTCTAGAAAAGAAACTAATGAGGACCAGTGTAAAGGAAGGAAACAGTTCAGAATCCATTTATTTCTTAATGCATAAAATTGGTTTAAAGCTTACCTGTAGATACAAACAAACTGGCAAAATAATCAAATCAGGGTGAGCATTTAGTATATGTTAGGCTTTGCATTTGGTGCTTTCTAAAAAATTTTTAAAAAGATTTTCTTTATTTATCTGACAGAGAGAGACACAGCGAGAGAGGGAACACAAGCAGCGGGGTGGGAGAGGGAGAAGCAGGCTTCCCACTCAGCAGGAAGCCCAACACCACTGGGTTTGATCCCAGGACCCTAGGTTCATGACCGGAACAGAAGGCAGATGCTTAATGACTGAGCCACCCAGGCACTCTTGCATTAGGTACTTTGAAAATAATATGCCATTGGGGTGCCTGGCTAGGTCAGTCGGTTAGGCATTCAACTCTTGATTTCAGCTCAGGTTACGATCTCAGGGTTGTGAGACCAAGCCCGGCGTGGAACTCTGTGCTGTGTGTGGAACTTAAGATTCTCTAGCTCCAAATAAGCCAATCAGAGAAAGACAATTATCATATGATCTCACTCATATGTGGACTTTAAGACACAAAACAGAGGATCACAGGGGACAGGAAAGAAAAATAAAACAAGACAAAATCAGAGAAAAACACAAACCATGAGAAACTTTCAATCATAGGAAACAGACTGAGGGTTGCTGGAAGGAAGGGGGATGGGGAATGGGCTAACCGATGGATGGACATTAAGGACGTCATGTGATGTAATGAGCATTTGGTGTTATATGAGACTGATGAGTAACTGACCTCTACCTCTGAAACTAAAAATATACTATATGTTAATTAATTGAATTTAAATAAAAAATTTACTCCCTCCCCTCTGCCTCTCCCCCACTCCCACTCCTACTCTCTCAGTAGTAATAATAATAATAATATACCATTTAATCCCTACAGTGAGACCTTATATACATAGGGAATCATTATTTCCACTTTACTGATGTAGAAATGAATTCTTATATACTCAAGTTCATGAACTAGTAATTGGTAAAGACAAGATTCAAATGTTTCTCTGACTGTAGACTAATCTGCAGCATCGCAAACCAACATTTGCCTTTGATGTGTAAAAGCACTCATATATTATTCTTAGAAGATTGGAAACAGGTTTGATAACTACAATTAGGGTCAATATGCTTAGTTCTTGAACCATAATTTTATTCTGTTCTATAAGATTAAGAACTGGGTCTAAATTGCCCTTACCCAGTTTCTAGATGTAAGATTGTAAGATGCTTCTCTTTTACCAGCAAAGGAAGAAAAGATGCAGGTGGTTATTAATACCCCTTTATCACTAGAGTACTAGATGGTCTGTATAAATATAACTTACACACATTCAAAGAGGAAAACATCAGGGGCCTATTTGGGTCTTGATACGCACGTGGAACCGCATTAATGCTAATGATCACCAAGCACCTGAGTTAGATTCTTATTACTACTAGCACGTAGGCTTTATAATGCTCCTAAGTTTTTCCATTTCTCCGATCTTCTTAGAAAATAGGTTTTTTTCCCACCATCTTAAAAATTCTACACAATAATTTTATTCTGAATTTGAATCTGATTAAAATACAGAAGGTGTAAGTTTCTTTATAAAAGGACATTCTTTGTCTTCTTTGTTAAAGCATACAATTTCTTTTGTTTTTAAAACATTAAAACCAATGTAGAAATAGTAAATACAATGTAGAGAGTTGTTAATATAAATCAGAGTTTGTGTTATTCATGTTATAAGTCAACTTTGCTGTGCTACTAATCTAAAACTTTATCATAAAAAAAAGGTGATACGCTATACTGTTGTTCTTTGCCTGTAACAAGTTGATTTCAGGGACTTACATCCAGGTTTCATTCTCTGAAAATACTAGACTTAATCCCCTCCACAGGGAATGTTTTCCTTTATTGTGGTTTCCATTCTGAGACTATTTCTTCTTCACCAAATGTCATTCGTTCATTCATTCATTCATTCATTCATTCATTCCACCTGTCATAACCCATACCATGTGAAGTCATTGCTGTATTGGATACTCTGAGGCAAAGAAGGAATAGTCCTTTTCTTAAAGCAAATATTTTTGGGGTCCTTACTAAGGCTAATATACATATTGTTTATTTAATTACCTCAACAACCCTGTGAGGTAGATAGCATGATACTCCACTGCCATTTTAGAGATCAAGAAATCTCTTGTCTTCACAAAATTAACTAGATAAAATAAATGCAACATTATAAAGGGAACAGTTGGACATGTTAAAATTAGTAGTATCCACCTGAAGACTGTGGAATATCAGAGAAGGAAGAGATTGATGTGGTTTGAAGTGTTTTAGGATGACCACATTAAGGAAATGAAATTTGAACTGGCCCTGAGGAACAGAAGGGTGAGTAGAATTTGGATAACTAGACAAAAGGGAGTGAGAGATTAGGGTCTCAAGGAACAGCATAGGCAGAGATTCAGAAGTTTGTATAAATGTGATTCTTTTTTGATATTACCAAGGGACTGGTCTGAAGAGAATGGAACACTGTTGGTATGAAATGGATGACACAATACTGGTCTGATGAGTGTGCGTTCCGCCTATGGGTCCTTGGGGGCAATTAAGGATTCTAAGAAGGGTATTTGAACAATGAGAAAAGGGTTATAGGATGAATGTGGACTGACCAAATAGAGGAGAACATGAAGGCTGGAGACCAGTCAAATGTAACTGAATTTTTCTCATTTGGGAGATTAATGAGAGACAAAAATATCTGGTTGGTTATTTCACACCAGGTATCAAAATATGTCAACTTGGAAATATGAAAGGGAAGTTCAAGTGTTGTTTTTCTCTCACTCACTCCCTCAATTTCTTTAAAAACTCCTGTGACTCAGACCATTCTAGGATCTATAGTGAAAGATCACTATAGATCTTTATATTTTAAAGCAAATATTTTTGGGGTCCTTACTAAGGCTAATATACATATTATTTATTTAATTATCTCAGCACTATACCTTAGATCACTATATTTTGGTTGATAAAGCGACCAAAATCCCATACCAGTTCTGTCCTCAGGTAGCTTATAATCTAGTAGGGAGAAACATATCTGCAGACAACTATGTATAATTTCAGAGAAAATTTATAAATTCTATAAGAAGACCCTCAAAGGAATGAGTAGTTAATCTTGAGCAGGAGACTATAAGATGACTTCCTGGTGGAGATGGCTCTTAAGAATGTGTAGGATTCTGTCAGACTAAGAAAGGTTCTATGTTGATAGAAAGTCATTAGCAAAGGCAGAGGAGTATAAATGATAATCAGTCATTTGGAGGTGAGGTATATACTAGGAAGTGATAGTAAGGGCAAGATGGTGTTAGATCATGAGGATGCCAACCCACCTCAGATGCCGACTCCTTTGGAAAGCCATGGAGAACCATAGGAGGTTGAGTATGAAGTGGTATGGGAGATGAGTTAAAATTATTCATCTGCCCCTAAGCCCTAGGAAAACAACTTCTAACTAACTTTGTTAGTGTGAAGAGAGAATTAAAGAAATTAGGGATTGAAATGGAGTCAGTTAACAAGGTATCATAATAGCTCAAATGAAAGATGAGGATTTAAATGAGAATAGTGAAAAAAATGATGGGGAGAAATAAAAGTGATATATGCTATTTGTGATAGTAGAATTGATAGTAGTAGATGACTAATTAGATAAAGTATATAAGCGTCAAAGATGATACCATAGTTTCTGACAGGACAGCTCCTCAGAGTGGTAAAACAACCTTCTGAGGTAAAAGATGATGTCAGGTAATTTAGATTTTATTTCCAAATCTGCCACCAGTTAGCTATGTGGCATTTTTTTACTACTATTTCAACTATCAAAATACAATTAAGAAATTGTTCTGTAGTATAACTTTCAATTTTAGAATTCTGTGTGATTCAATTCAACTAAACTCTTCTCATTGCTTCTTGCAGCTTTAAAGTCAGCAGAATAGGCTAGGAAGAAGATACTTTTAGATTCTAAAAGACTATTCCATCCATCTACATGAACTTAATTAATTTTTGCTCTTTAATAGGTGGGTAGAGCTGAGAAGGAAATTCAGGTCTTTTAGTTAGGAATGAAATCTGTGTGCTGAATATTCAGTGAGAAGTATTAGAGACATTGTCTTTGTCTTTCACAACTTATTCACATTCATAATAATACATTTTATCAGAAAATTTGCCTAACCTGTTTAGAATTTATTTATTTCAATGTCTATTGGTTCTGTTTTGATTAGGAAAAAAAATGGTATCTGATAGTCAATTAATTCCATATTTTTTCATTAAAAACATATTTAGAGCCTATTAATTTTAAGATATTTCTAAATATAGAGAACAAACTGGTGGTTACCAGAGAGGAGGTGGGTGGGGAGATGGGTGAAATAGGTTATGGGGATCAAGAGTGTATTATTTTGATGAGTACTGAGTAATGTATAGAATTGTTGAATCACTATATTGTACACCTAAAACTAATATCACCTTGTACATTAAAAATAACTACAATAAGAGTGCCTGGGTGGCTCATTTGTTAAGAGTCTGCCCTCGGCTCAGGTCATGATCCAGAGTCCCAGGACGGAGCCCCGCGTTGGGCTCCATGCTCAGCGGGAAGCCTGCTTCTCCCTCTCTCACTGCCCCTGTTTGTGTTCCCTCTCTAGCTATGTTTCCCTCTGTCAAATAAATAAATAAATGCTTTAAGAATAAAATAAAAATAATTACGATAATTTTTTTATAAATTAAAAAATAAGATTGGGCGCCTGGGTGGCTCAGAGGGTTAAGCCTCTACCTTCGGCTCAGGTCATGATCTCGGGGTCCTGGGATCCAGTCCCACATCGAGCTCTCTGCTCGGCAGGGAGCCTGCTTCCTCCTCTCTCTCTGCCTGCCTCTCTGCCTACTTGTGATCTCTCTCTCTATCAAATAAATAAATTAAATTTTAAAAAATTTAAAAAAATAGTAAGATTGAAAAGTAAAGTTAAAAAATAAGGTGCTCTTATAGGCAATATGGTAGCCTAAGAAACAATCCATGCTCTCAAAGTTTGCAATCTAATTTGGAAAAGACAACACATTAACAACACAGTACAGAATTTATGGCAAGATTAGGTGTTTTGCTCAATAAGCATTCCCTGGAAGAAGGTATCATTGTAGATGGGGATGGCTAGAGAAGGTCAGCCAGTAGCTGGATTTTGTAGGACTTGGGTGGAGATAAAGAGATGGTCCATTAACAAGCAATTTCAACAAGAAAGATGTCTTATTTCAATTCCCCATGTATTTAGCAACTGAAAAGTTTCTGGGGATAAGAAGCAACCACTTGCAGTAGTAAAAGAACATGTATTTATTCTCTAAAAGGGCAGAGTTATAGACTGAGGATCACTAGTAAATTCCTAATTACCATGTCTAATGTATTTGTTCAGCATTTTTTCAGTTGTAGTAGTTATCTGAATCTTCGATTGAATTGACCATTCTCTACATTTTTGAAACATTCTTGCTTTGCCTTCTGGTTTTTAAATTTTTTTTTCTCTCCATCTTAATCTTTTTTCTTTCAATGAATTTGACTTTTCTCCCCACCTACCAGGAGCCCTGGCCTCAGCTTTCTACTTGTTTCAATAAATATACTCTCAATGGTTAATGTCATAGTACTATGATGTTAAATACTATCAGAATATATTTGCATCACTCTCAAATCTATGTCTTCAGCCCTGACTTCCTGTGTTTCATTTCCTCTTTTCCAATGGACATTCTCATATTCACATCCATATATAACTTTTATATGAAAACACTTCTGTCTAAAGACTAGCTGAAGGTCTTCTCAAAATGGGATCCTCCTTCTTTTTGTCTAGAAATAGTAATTACTGCCATGCTCTAAACATGCAGATGTATAATCTTGAAGCCATTTTGATTCTGTCACCCAGAGATTCAACCGATTGTTGAGAAATCATGTTGCTAATTTCACCACTGTCACCACCCTAGGACAAGTTTTTTATCACTTCACACCTGAGTAACTACAATGACTTCCAGTTGGTCTCTCAAAGTCTGGTTTTCCCCCACAGAAATCACGGTAGTATAACATGACACAAACTCTTTGGTCTGGTGCTTCACATCCTCTATCAGCTGGCTTCAACTTAACTGTCCAGCTTCATTTCCCATGAATTACCTCATAGGACCCTCTGATTCAGGAGAAGCCTGTACTCACTAGATTTCACAATGTCCTTCATTGGTTCACACATTCTTCTGCCAGAAAGCCCTTCCTCACTTCTCTATGACCACTGAAAATATACTTGGTTCACATTTCACCCCTGTCATGGAGCTTTACCTGAATACTCACCCCATAAGATCTCTCCTAGTTTTATAATTTAAAATAATTATAGTTCCTACTATTTCTTGTGTATTTGCCACCTTTTTCTTATTGTTCCTTGTTTTTTCTTGTATGTTAGTCTCATCTTCCAAATTAAATAATAACCATGTCTTAAACTTCCTGGCCCATCTTCCATCACCAGTGCACCAATGGTGTGTATAGAAGATTCTCAATGAATACTTATTCATTTATTTATTGACTAAATACACATAAACTATAAGCAACAGTAAGTAGTATCAGAAAAAGAGATCTTAAAGCCAGGTGAAAGCACATTTTTAGAACTGATTCTTAAACAGGAATAATTTTTTATTCATCTCATTTTAAACTTCAAGTGTGTAAAATAGCTAGGAAATTGTCACTTTGTGGGATAAATTCACTTTTGTGACACTTCAAATGTCTATAAAGTTAATAAGAATTGGGATTTATTTATGTTTGAAGTTGAAATTTAACATTTATCCTTAAAAAGAAAGTGAAGCCATTTTTGACACCATCAGTTGAGACATAGAAAGTATCTAATTTATGCTATCTCTTTATTGTTATCTTTTCATATGAAGTTATTTTGTCTTATTTCTATCTTATACGGTGTTGGTACCCCTGCAACCCAGACTATTAAACCGGGAAATATTCTTAAGAAGCAATTAGTGTGATCTATTTACTTTTCAGGTGGGGAAACTGAGTCCCAAAGAGAGTAATTGATATGCCCAAGGTCACGACCTTGTTATTGCCAGAGCTGTACCTGAAAACCAGGATTAATCTTGGTAATTCTGTATCTTTTCCCTAATCCCATGTTGCACAGGTTCATTGTTGTACCTTAAACTGACATACTCCAATGAGAGAAAAATTACAACAGTTGTTCATTATTTCTCTTATTTTTACAACCAAGAAAGTGAATTATTGCCTTGTATGTTCTTAACAAGGACATTCTAAATAGAAGCACAGCACAAGCAGTTTACTATGATGTGCATCAACACAAGGGAGATAGGACTATCATCTGAATCATTCACATTTCTAAAACTTTATAAAACTGTGACTTCTTTTTCTCATTGGTGACTTGAACAGAGATAGGTCTGTGATTTTTTGTTTCGTTTTGCTTTGGAGGATAACCTTATGCTGGGCACCAGGTTAATATTTGTAATGGCCGTGTGAAGGACCGTTTATAACACTGAAAATAAGTAGCCTTATCCAGAAAAAGAGAGAGAAACATAATGAGTCAACATACATCTGTACCGGTGATGTGAGAATGTGAGGGAAGACATGGTTCAGTTTTGGGGGAGGAACACAGAATGTCACAACGGTCCTGAAATCCCATTCCACAGCAGTAGCAGAGTAAAAGAAAACACTGCTTACCACTTTCCTACTGTAATTTTTTTTAGCTTCCTTAAAGAGAAGTGAAATTGTCAATTCTCTCTAATTTTGCCTGGAAAACATTATTTAGAGGAGGCGGAGGGTACCAAGAATTAAAAGTGAAGAGAGAATACAAAGGACCTCAGATGATCAATTTTTGTGAGGAATGTTCATGGAAATTTGGTTTGTCTTCCTGAAAAAACATTTACAATCTAAATTACAGCATATCATTTGAATTCTCAATGACTACTATCAAGCAGTAGCCAGGAGAGGAATATTACATTCTAATTTTGAGATTATTTATGCAGTCTTTTAAAATAAAAATTACTACCAGAAGTTTGCCCCACTCATGCATTGAAAAAAAATGTATGTATCCACTTTAGCGTTCTCAACTTTCACAGGCAAATCAGGGGTTTAAGAATGAAAGCTGCATTTACTGAAAAAAATAAAATAAAGTGAAGTAAAGTAAAATAAAGAGAACTCCGATTTGAGACAAAAGCAGGAGACTTGTGATGTCTGACTTAATCGTTAAGTCATGGAGCTACAGATAGATGGGCTCACTAAGTTAAGTCATGGAGCTACAGATAGATGGGCTCACTAAGTCCACAGGATGCGGGACAAGGTAGACACAACTTACCTGGACCATTGTTAACTGCGGTCTGGATCGTGGCTTCCGGCCCCATAGTGTCATAGTCTTCCTTCATTTCTTCTGTGGGGGGAAATTATCTTTAGCATTTGAAAACTGTAGAAAGGCTTACTATACTAAGCATGCCAACCATAGGAACAAGGAAGATTCTTTTAAAGGAAACAGAGAAAAGGCTTGTTGTAAACCTCTAAACAATAGCTTTGTTCAGGCAACTGAATGACTCCAATAGTGCTAGCTGCACAAGAACTTATTTACTTTAAGCATTACTGCAAGCTGTGAAAAACAGAGGTGCTTATTTGGGACAAACGAAGGGCTTTTCTTCCGGTGGCAGTTCTAGTGACAAACAGGGGGAAAGATATTATTTTTTCCATACGAGTCAAAAGCAACTAAGTATTTGTACTTAGGGAGAGGCATGCCAGCTGCTGTGTCTCTGGTAACTTGGGATGATTAGTGCCCAGTGAGCATGTCATGCCTTTTCCCCCCTTGGAAGAGCTACGATGGGGCTAATCTCTGCAGGCAGTTATTTTTTTTTTTTAACCTAATTCTACATATCAAAATTTGAAATTCCCAGTTTATAAAACAAGCATCCTAGAGGTATTTGAAACACCTGTTTCATTGTTTTATATAAACTTCTAAAACATACCTTCCCTAGACCTTTCCCTAGGACTCCATAAAGATCTTTCTTTCTTATCATTTATGCTCCAGCATATAACCTTAGCCATCTTCTGAAGAAAAATATAGAGAGGTAAACAAGAGCTCAAGGTGGTGATGAAGATGAAAATATGTAACGCTGAATTTCAAGATTCACAGGTGATACAAGGTTATTTTCTAGAATTGCAATATTTTAAATTAGCGAGAGTTTGAAAAGCAGGAGAGCTCTTGAATTTTCCGCCTCCTAAATTACAGAGTATGTGAGAGGGCAGAGAAGGACAGCTGACAGTTAAAAATGTTTTGAGTAAATAAATTAAACACAGACTTTAAAAAATTGTAGTTTTACAGTAGCCATACTAATAAGAACCAACCATGATGCAGGATAAATATCTCTCTGATCATCATTTTGCTTAAAATAAGAGAAACTTTATAAATAGGACTCTGTAAATTCCCAAATTTATCCTGACCATTCTTTGCTTATCACATTCTAGTCATAATTATCTGGTAGAAAAACAGGTTCTAGCAAATGGTACGGCAAAATTAAAATATATGTTTTACAAGTAGTACCCTGCAGCCTGTTTATGTTATCAGAACTAAAAATGCCTAGGCCTTTTAAGGTAAAATACACAGATATAAATAGATGCTAATTTAATGCTACTACCCATAACAGTCAGATGATTTGAATGCTATTTGTTTAAACTGTACAACCACTTTAAATTTGTTTCTGGCCCTGGACTTCTCTCTTACTTAAGGAATATTTTCACAGGGACACTTTGCATAAATCATTTAGAAGTTCAATATATGGCAATATTGTACTGTCAATTGTAATAATCGATCGGTTGAAAGTCTCCCTCATCTGATATTTTTATCAGTCTCTGGAAGGAATTAAATTAAGGTATTTCTGAGAAGTTCAGTACTGGCTATAAATATAGCTTTTGTGTCTTTCTTCCTCTCTCATCTCATGTGATTTCTGGTAGCCAAGAGTCAGAAGAATCATAAGTTTTCCATCTGAGAGATCAAGTCACTGAGGGGAAAACAGTTAACAGCACTTTTTTCTTTTCTTCTTTTTTTTTTTTTTGCATAATAGTGGTAATGTTCAAGATTTCTGCTGTACTTCCTTCCTCATTGTCATTTTCTTATGAAAAAGTAAAGAGAAGTTACAGTAGATGGTTGCTTCCCAAATTATTAAACGCTACTAGGTATACAAATATGTAGTTGGCACTCTGTGTGCATTATGTTCTGTGGTAATACTTTAGCTAGAACCTTCTTTTACCAAAGATTTTGCAACTGAGATGGTGTCACTTTTACCTAGAATGTACTTGGCTTCAATTTACTGAACACCACACCTTTCCTTTTTTGCATTTGAGCCTCAATTGATTAAAATAAAACACGAATCCTTTTAAGGTTTGTCTGTGAAATACTCTGTATACGCCTATTTAATTATGTTTCCTGCAAATCCGTATGCAGAAGGACATAATAATCCATAGGTTCAGAATATCTCCTTTGAATTAAAGGCGATCCTGGCTGTCGCTCTGCCTCTCGCCTAACCTTAAACATCTTCCGAGCCGCCTCTGACTCAGCACACTGGGTCTCAAACCACATAGTATATTTGTTTTTAAAACACTTGTAAAAGTTTGCATTTTCCAGTCACCCTGGGGATGAAGGTTTGTAAAAATAAAGAGTACTTTCTTCCTTAAGATGAAGAATCCTTGAATAAGCAGAAAGAGGCCAAGATGCAGGTGATTTATTTAAGTCTGTGTCAATGATAATGATGTCATGGTTTCCAGCACACTGTGTCCACCCCATTGTGGGACGAAAGAATGTCAAGGACAATTCTAAACACAAAACTTTGATTGTGCTGGAACCGGAAAGGCACAGTAAGAGCTGCACCGCGCTCTTCAGTTGAAAGCCTGCATCCTGCAGACAGATTACAGAATGCATGCGATTGAGAGCAAAGGAGAGGGGGCTTATCGCAGAGTCAAGCTATGTGCTGAGGTATGAGGTAGACAGCCAGGCACCAGGGATAAAACACTACTAAATAAAACAGCACCAGAATTAGAATTATTGTCTATATTGTGTGTTTTGAACAATAAATAAGAGAAATATTTTATCAGAAGAAAAATGTGTTATCTGAGAGTCCGGATAAACAATGAGTAGCTTTTTAAGACCAATTTCTTTTCATTAGACATCAAGGCACCACATCAGAGCACTTTTGGAACAATAAAAAAAAAGAACAATAAATCATTACTAATCATTAGAACTAGACAGGTAATAGCCGGGTAACTTTCTGGGTCCAAATAGCCAAATGAGATTAGGGATTTACATTTTATTTAATTATTGTGACTCCAGAATGCTAGTTTATTTACCATAAAGGTAAGAGCAAAGAACAGCCTGTTCATTTGTATGTATCACAGGCACCATTAACTACAGGTGATAACAGGGTCTGTAATGCACTCATATGGATTATTGTATATTAAAACATTTAGAATTATGATCCATGACCAGCACAAAAAACTGCCATGATCACGAACTCCTACAGCTTGA
>PITA01001154.1:167500-175000 GCA_004023965.1 Spilogale gracilis
CACACACACACACACACACACACACACAAAATGTCCATCTAGTTAGTCAATACACAAACACATCCACAAACCTGCTCAATCTGAAATGTTCACTGTTGCTTCTACATCAACCGTCATGTGCTAAGGCCATTTATATCCCAATCTTTTAAGCAGAAAATGAGGAAAAGCCATATCTTCTGGGCCATTAATACCACTATTGAGATGTCTTCATAGTGCCATAATTACAGAAGATTTCAGAGTGACACAAGCAAGACCAACACAAATGTTAAAATAACTCACAAGAACCGGCGGGCTGCTTTTGCAGTCCTCAGTCCCAGCAATGCTCAGTAGCTTTTCTTAAAATAGACAGCCTGTAAATAAGGTCTGTGAACTCAATTGAAGGTGGCTGTTTCTGAATTAGTCAGCCCTCACAGGCTCTCGGCCTACATGCTAGTACATAAATTGTCCACTTTACCACCAGACAAGAAAGATTAGAGTAATAAACACGGGGCATTAGCTCAGCTAGAGAAACACACCAGCCGTTACGCACACACAGGATTGCCAAGAACTGTTAACCCAACTCTCCAGAAACACACACAAAAAAACAAGTTAGAACCATGACATCATGGGAACAAGAGGGAGAGGGAGAAAGGGTGGGGGGGGGAAGGAGGAAGAAAAGCCCATGGAAAAAAAAAAGCGCAAACAATTTTCAGGTTCATTTTGATTTCTCTGCGCCTAATAAAGCAATCCTCCGCTAAGTTATCAACTGAGCTATCTCAAGTGGCTCTTGCCAGCTATCGGATTATACAAAAGTGGCAGAAAAGGAGGAAAAAAAATGAAAAGGATTGTGTGTCAGGTTCATAATGCTTTTGGAGAATTCTGGAAACATGTCTAGTTACAAATTTTAGTCAGTCATATCTGTTTGCTTTGACAGGTTCCCAGGGAGTAAAAAAGGAACAAAAAGAGAGAGATTTTTTTTGTCATGTGAGGCTGGGGACAAAAAGATTACACCGTGCATATCTGCTCATAATATGATCTTTGTATAATCCGCGGGTCTGCACTTGCCTTCGGAACAACTGCACAACAGGTGCAAATTAAAATGAAAACGGCAGCGGAGCCGGGCAAACAGAATCTGCTGACCTGGTTTGAATACCAATTGACGGGGGAAACAAAACCTTTTCAAGAGGTGTGACCACAAGGGCTTAGGCAAGTTCAGGCTGGGTAATGCCCTCAGATCTACAAAAAGAGAGATATTCTAACATCTCTGCTCTAGCTGTGTGGTCCAGATATACCTTAGTACAATCAATAATGTGCTTCTTTTTTTTTTTTTCCTTCCCCCTGGTGACTGAGATTTAACCATTTCTTAGCAACAAGCAGAAGATTCTTTACAAATTTTCTGAACGCTGAGTTTGGGGCGGGGGTGGGGGGGCGGTGAGAGTGTGTGTGTGTGTGTGGGGGGGGCTACAACAAAAGCTCCTAAGGCCTGGGAAGCTTTCAACCCACCTCCTAAAAACTGATCTCTGGGCACAGGAGGAATAAAGAAAGGTCCAGAAGGAGTGAATAAAATTATCTAAGGCTGGACAGGCATTAAAAGGCCTTTATCCTGGAAAAAAAAAAACATGCCTTTTAAGGTCTTTTTCTGCATGGACCACAATATCCCGTGTGACACGTGAGTGTTCCTGCAGCAATACAATTGAAATATTTTCTTGTGGAAAGAGAGAGAGAGAGAGAGAGAGAGAGAGAGAGAGAGAGAGAAATGATTTATGAACAGCCCTTGAGGAGTCCCAAATATCAGAACAATCTAAACAAGCCATGAAGTCATGTCTCACCATATAGGGTCGGGAGTACAGCATCCATCACCCTCACAGGCCAACAATACTTCACAACCTTTAGGGTTCTCGCTCACAAATAGTAGTAAATACTTTTAAACTAAATAAATAACTGCTGTCAAGTTCACTTACAGAAGCGGTATGCCATCTTTTCCAGAGCCGTTTTAACTAGCATATCCATTCCCATAGCCATTGTGTTGGGATCTCACGCCTCCCCCACCTTTTTTTTTTTTTTTTCTAAATCCAGGTAAAACAATTCATAACAAACTTAGTTTTTATAGCTGAATTCAGAGTAGATCCTTTCACCCTGTTCCTTTTGGCTGGCCTTCAGATAATCAGAACTCGATCCCTTCATATGGACGTCGTCTTTCCTGCTCCTCACCCAGTCCTCCCCCATTTCTAAATCCTCAGGATTTCCCTTTAAATTTTTCTCTCAAGTCTACTCAGTGGATATGCCTCATATAATTACTGGAGAAATGTTCACCACAAAATATTCTTACTATAGAATGGCCAATAGAGGATGGGCTTACCCCCATTTACATTGTGGAATAAAATAAGCTCATTTTCCCATTTGTTCCCATTTTCATCCTTTGCCCACCATCATCACCACTGGCATTAAGAGATCTTAATAACACAGCTTTGTTTCTGCAAAGAAGAGATTCAATTTTGTATAATAACTAATGTATACTCATTTTAAATGGGGGTCACTGGACAGAATATATTAGTCTGCTGCCTATTTTTGAATTTACGATACATATTTTTTGTTCAGCATTCAAAGAGCATCAAACCACCTACATAACGTAACAAAGTTCTATTCCATCCTTACATTAGGTCAAATAAGCCACACTTCGCATGAGTCTCAGCAAAATTTTATACATGTATTGGAGCTACATGGCTGGCAGAAAAACAGACAGTTACTTCAAAACCACAAAGAAGTGGGAGCCCAAAGAATTCCTTTCTGCAATTCAATAAACAAGAGGAAAGATGTACTGTTTGCTGGCTCAAAATAGACACTAATTTTACATCTGTCTCTGAGGCACAGCAAAAAGCCAACTAAAGAGCAGTAATAAATGTCCAAAAACAGCATCAGTATCCAAAACTCTCCCAGTAATCTTCAGAGGAATTAATTACAATTCTGTGTTAACAGTTGCATTGGCAAAATGCACCCGTAATTACATACAGGTACTGTACTGTATTACAGGGAAATTTGCCATGTGATACCATGTTTACATGATAATTGATGGATAAGATAAAACTATTTGCATATGAAGTGCATATGAATTATTGGCATGGCTCACCATTTTATGTGGAATCATATTAAAGTTTCATTTTCTCTAAAACTGTATGTGTAATATGGGGTTACCAAAGGGTATAAAGCTGATACTTAAATTTGCTTTATAGCAAATGGGCCTGGAAAGATATATCTGAATATGCATTACTAAAAACCTATATTTAAAAGGCTTCATAGTTTATCTATAATAAGCATTATTTTCACTTCAGCAGATCGCATTATATTAAATCCTCTCTATTCTTCTTTCTAAGTAAACAATACTCTAAATTGTATCACTATACCAATTAATTTTACAGTCATACGCAAAAAAATAATGTTTTCTCTTTATTGGCATAACTTTTTTTCTCCAGATTTTTCTATTCTGGTGCCATGTAGCAGAACAGTGGCAAAATGTGACATTTTTATAATGTCCATACCTGCTGGAAAATTTCAGCATTTGCAAAAATGGCCTATCATAGCATTTAAGCATTGCTGATAATTAGCTTGACATTTGAAATACCAGAACTGTTGTTTTGAAGATGCCCTATACAATGTTACCTAACTAACCCCTTTTCATACTTATATGCTTTCTCTACATTATTCTGTCAGTTGGAGTACAAACAAGATATCTGTTGCTAATGTATTAACATGAAAAAGAACTGACGTTAAGGGCGATACTTCATCTTCACCAGAAGCAAAGGTTTGGTTTTTGGGTTTGGGTGGGTTTTTTGTGTGTGGGGGGGTGTTGATGTAAAGGAAAATCACATATGTGGATCATAGACAGTTAGTTGTTAATAGGGCTGTCAGTAATGATTTTCTATAACTCCATTCAAGCTAAGTGTGCCAATAAATCTTTCAATGCGATGGTCGAACATTAATTAAATACCTATGAACGTGGTAAGTCGAGAGGATATATGGAGGCGCTATTCTCACCTCAGGAAGCTTACTATTTATTTGGAGAAATAGAATCATAAAACTGTAGTGCTAGAAGGCCACTTGAAGTCAACCCTCCACATGTGACAAAGGAGGTGAGGTCCAGTGACTCACCTAAAGCCCTGCAGTCCGATGGTGGCAAAGCCAGCGTTAGACGGCACATCTTCAAGCATACAACAGCCGCACAAGGTTACACACAGTATTCCAGATTCCCAAAGAAGAATGCAATCTACACATAAACTCCACATGATCAGAGTAGGGAAACGAAAATCCCCGGGACTTTAGGGGATTTTCACGATGCAAAATAGAGATTGTTGCTTAATTTGGAATTGTTATGATGACTGTTACTTTTATGGATCCCCTTGATTTGAGTTATAGAAGGCTACCAATTTGATCAATTACCAGAATCTAACAATACACCCCTGTTTCCCACAATAGTTTGGAAATACTAGAACTAAAGAGATACTTTCCCGAATTATGAGCTTGAAGACCTGTCTTCTCATCCCAGTTCCAACGTGTAACCAGCTGTGTGGCCTTGGCCTGTCATCCAAGAGAACTTGGTACAAATGGGTAAAAATGATGATAATAGGTTCCCTGTCTGTGAGGTTGCCACAAGGAGCCTATGAAATTATAAGTGTGATGGCAACTTTGTGAAATATAAAACACTGATATCCACTGATATAATAAAGATGGGACCACAGGGGTGCCTGGATGGCTCAGTTGTCTAAGTGGCGCACTCTTGGTTTTGGCTCAAGGTCGTGAGCTCAGGACCCAGAGACGGAGCCCCTTGTTGGGCTCTGCGCTCAGCAGGGAGTGTGTTTCTCTCCCTTGCCCTCTGCCCCTCCCCCAGCTCACATGCATGCTCTCTCTCTAAAATAAATGGATAAGTCTTTTTAAAACATTAAAAAAAAATAGGTGCTCCTGGGTGGCTCAGTGGGTTCAGCATCTGACTTTTCGTTTCAGCTCAGGTCATGATCTCAGGGTCGTGAGATAGAGCCGGGAGTCTGGCTCCATGCTCAGTGCAGGGTCTGCTTGAGGTTCTCTCTCTCTCTCTCTCTGCCCTTCCCCCTGATCCCCCCTCCCTCTCTCAAGTAAATAAATAAATCTTTAAAAAAAAACAACACAAAATAAAATAAAGATGGGACTATTGCTCTAGTGTCTTCTTTTGTGTGCTACCGTAACACGTGATAGGCATAGGTGAAAAGAGAAGATGTGAGTACAAGCTAGTCACGGTTTTGGTGTTGGCCCTTCATTTAAAAAAAAATTTGCAAAAGTGTCCTGAGTAGTAGCTCCACGATGAGTAACAATACGCTTAATCTTGCAGCTAATATATGATGTAGACATGCAGCCTTATTTTTAAAAGGGTCTCTTCTGATTACAGGGCTTAAAGTTTAAAAGAAGTCCTTAGGAAATTTATGAGTCATTTTGTTTCCTGAATCTCTTAGATGCTTGGAGATCATTTATATTTGAGCCAATGGATTAATGGCCTCCTTGCTTTGTTAGAATGTCCTTATGTGTGGTAAGTGTTTGTGGACATTCTAAGACACTGCACCTGAACTCTAGGCCTTCATTGCTCCCTCTCCTCCCGAAGTTTGACTTCCACGTAGGGTGCTACTAAAGACAGGCTGCAGCAATTCCTGCAAAATTTTGACCCGGTGACTTGTTTTTCCAGGGATGATTTAACATCCAGACCCCTTCTTGATCACAGTTAACTTGTCACCTCTGCACTTGGGTGGATGAAGCTCATAGGACTAAATTCAAGGGTCAATTTCTCATTAAATGATGGAGGTAGGGTCTCCATCTCGTGACTGTCTCGTGACAGATACAACAAAACAAGTTCAAACACAAATTTTCTTCTGAATTTGACTATGTGTCACTGAAATGCATGAGCCTTAATTTCCTGATTTAAAAATGGGAATAACTTTATCACTTGGGGAGGCAAGATTAATTAATGGTAGAAAGAAGGGATCATGCTAGTTTGAAATATCCCCATGGAACGTGCTCTCCAGCATAAAACATTGTTATAAAAGAACAGCTACGAACATACCATAGTCAGCCTTTATACAAACTAGCTTGGTCACTTTAATTTTTTATCCCAAGAACATTCAAAGGCATTAAACCCACATTATAAATTAATGAGTTGTAAAATGTCAGCTGATAAAACAAAAGCAGTTTTGAATGTAGGGATAAAAATGTTTCCATTTCAGATTAGCTATGTAAAAAATATGCATATTAAGTGAAATGAGAGAAGAATTTCTGCAATCCCATGGTTCCAGTGTAGAGGGGCTAGTTCTGACACTCTTTCAACCACCTATTATGGGAACATCCTGGGAAGATGGCAGCCACTCATCCCCCCTAGAATTGCTAGCAGCTTCCCTGTACTTGGAGGAGCTTTCCAGTTCCAGTGTGGTAATGATTTAAAAAAAGGTTAAAATTTCCATAAATTTGCTAGGGCTCTGGATAAGCTCTCACATGCAGGTAATAACATCTTAGTTATGTACTTTCCCCCTTGAAACCTCTTCCTTAATATAGGAAGTATAAAAATAATGGCAAATAGAAATAAAAGTAAGGATCCTCCCTTCCCCAAACTATCATAAAAACAGACATTCGTCAGAGAATTCACAACAGTAAATTCATTTTTCTTTCTTTCTTTCTATTTCTTTCTTTTTTTTTAAATTCAGTTATCTTTCAAAAAGATACCATGGGTCACAGTGTTCTAAGTGAAATTTTGCTTACTCAAAGATTTAATGGTTGTTTGTTGTTTTGCAAAGGTAAACATATTAGAGTTTTTCTCTATATCTAGAACTCATAATGGTTTTGGTTACTTTACTTAACTCCTACCAAAAGAAACTAGTCATTGTACTGATGTTCAAACACACAGGCCCGTTGCCTCTCCTTTCATTGAGTTTTTGGAGTTGTAGTTTCTATCCCTTAGAATTTTCTCAGCTTCACTTTCTGTCTACATCTATAATATGCTGACACTCTAAGGATATAGTATTCAGCAAAACTGAACTTCAGAACACCAGTCAATAATTCCCTTTGATGGCTAAAAAAAGCCTAACACCTTCCTCAGCAAGCCCAGTGTGATGATGTACAGAGGAAAGGACCCCGAATAAGTGCTATACACACATATTTTTATTTGCATTGTACATCTATTTGCCAACAATTCCACAATGCTTTATTAAATACATCAAGTGGATATGTGTCTCCCAACAATATGTCACAAGGAAAGAAAAGATTTGGGGAGACCCTCTAATTGCTGGAATCCATGATCCTTCAGCAACTTGCTTCATACTCACCATCGAAAAGAAAGTATTAAGAAACTATACAGAAAAATATGCTTATTATCATGCCTGAAGGATATTCAAGAGGAATGTGAAAATAACTGTAATTTATTTAGGACCCAGAAGTATGAAATAATAAGCTTCTGAGCCCTCAAAATTGTTTTGGAATTTTTTTATCTGACATGAGGGCAGACCTTGTCTAGCT
>PITA01001154.1:182500-211684 GCA_004023965.1 Spilogale gracilis
CTTCTATGTCTTTCCTCTTTTCTTCTTTTTCGTCTTCTTCTTCATTTTTTCCTCTTTTTTCTTTTTTTTTTTTTTTTTTTTTTTTTTTTTTTTTTTTTTTTTTTTTTTTTTTTTTTTTTTTTTTTTTTTTTTTTTTTTTTTTTTTTTTTTTTTTTTTTTTTTTTTTTTTTTTTTTTTTTTTTGATCAGAGGCATGAAAGAGTGAGTAAGTGTGAATGCTTAGGTACCTGGGGTATGGAAAGGTGGTAATTAGCACAGCGGGATAATTGATGTGTAGATTGCAGCATGAACAAATGCTTTGACTTGTTTGTTCTTCTCACTCTTCTACACTCCTTCTCTCTGTCTCCCCACCCTCTCTGTCTCTCATTTAAAACCCAACCTAGCTAATGAACACCTTACTTGCTTAGTTAAGCTGATTTCGGATATACATTCATCGAAAGGAAGCATCCTAGCTTCATGCAAGACACTCAGTAGTACCTTTTGCTCTCAGTTGCAAACCAAGACTGCCCTTCCTCCCCTCAGAGCTTCCATTTTTACAGCCCCCAAAAGAGACAGAACAATGCCATCCAACCATATACAAAATAACAAAAATCCGCCCCCCTTTCTGGTGGTGGTGGTGGGAGGGGAATAGACATCAGAACCAGAGAAAATCCTTACGAATTTTACCTGATTGTAATCACTGAAAACTTTGCTCTTTCAATGGTAGTAGTGGCTCAGAATCTTATTAAATTGAAGTCTTTAAAAATTTAAAATATATCTATGCTTTTGCTTTTCAACGGAATTTGTTGCATCAGCCTCTCAAAGGAGGGAAGATATGTGGGAATCTTCCATACCCAACGCCATTTCCCTCCCTTGCTCCCTCTTCCTCTTCCTTCTCTTCTGAAAATTAAGTGCTCAGAATCTAACTGCGAATCTAGCCCATCTATCCTGGAGCATACCTAAACACCTAAACACACCTGAAGTGGGTGGCCAATAGAATTTCAAATGTTCTCATGAGGCTCTCAGGGACCCCATCTTCCCATTCCTTTTGTTTTCCCAGAGAGACCCTGTGGCAGGGGCCAAAGGGTACTGAATGTCCCTTCCTTCCTCTCCATATCCCCCCCTTCACCTCTTCCCCAACCTAGCAAGTAAAGAATTTAGCTGCTTAGTTAATGCAGAAAAGATGTCTTTCATTTTCAGGACTCTGTTTTTGCAGAACATGTTACCTGTACAACTTATCTTCAGCAAGGCTCTGGATCTTTAGATTAATATTTTTCCAGGGTCCAGTGCTCTTCACTATGGGTATTCCCGGATCCCTGGATACTTTAATGATCATTAATCAATTTACTCTCATTTCTTTGCTTCTCTCAAACACTTCCACATCTGAGTTTGTTTGATGACTCATAAGGGCACCCTACCGAAGATTAAGGATTAAGTTCAAAAACTGTATGTTTCAGAGAACTGATTTTAGAGTGTGATAAAAGTTGAAGCACTTTGGTGTTTGCAAGTTATCATACTTCTCTAAATGCCACCTCTTAAGGTCTTCAGTCCCCTGTTCTGTTTTACATGCAAGTGTTTCCCCAGCTATGGAGCATCTGGACAGAAATCGCCTTAACCTTACAGAGAAGTGGGCTCTGATGGCATTGGCCTCCCCTGCTCCAGGCAATGGGAACTGTGGCAATATACTGGGATAATTAACAAGTTGCTTAAGAGAAAGGAGAGAGACTTTATGTAACTGACTCTTTTTCGCTGGCTCGGAAAGCAGATTATGATATTTATTACTTATACATTCTTCCCTTGATCACTGGCCATCAAATACGCTCTTTTATTTTTTATGATCATCCCCTCTACATCTCTGTGTTACTTCCATCTTGTTTATTCTTCATAATAGTGTACTTCCAACTTGAAAAGAGCACGTTTTTCCCAACTCTCTAAATCCTTCTGCCCATCTCTGTCAAATTAAAGATAAGCTAATGAGCCATAACAAAAGACACCGGACCACTTGGACAGGCTGAGGCCCTTCCATCCCTTACCTAGTAGCTGAGTAAGGGATTCTAGGTTTACGTGCCCTTCGGACAGGCCCATTTGGCCTCCCTAATGGGCCAATTCCAAAAAGGAAGCGAAAAGAGAGGAAACAGCCTTGTACGAGAAGCTAGAAACTAGAATAGCCCAGCAGTGCGAGGGCTCCTATCTCTCAAACTCTTGATGTTTCTGTAGGCTCTGGGGTCCGACGGCTTAAATTTGAATTCTAGCTCTTCTACTTACTAACTTGTGACTTTGGGCAAGATGTTGAACCTGCCCCAGTGTCTTTGTCTATTCAATAGGAGGATGATGACAGGACCTACCGCAATAGGTAGCTGTGAAGATTTAGAGGAATCCAAACACGCGAAGCCCCTAGAGCTTGACATGTGGTAAGCGTTTCGTCAATGCTAGGTGGTATTATTATTAGTAGTATCATTACTATTGTTTGCTAAGTCCAGAGACAGGTTTTAGGTGAGGGTGGCTTCTGTGTATTTCTCCTGTGACATAAGTAATTTTGTGATTGGAGCCTGTAATAATTTACAGTAGCCATGCTGAACCAGTAAGATTTTATTCTTTCTCTGATTCTAAGTTTGGCAGAGGGCAATGGAGGACATTGAAAGGTCACAACATTTAAGCACCGAACAAAAAAATTAGGTGTTTGGAGAGACCTGCCTTGAGAAAGGGGCATCTAAACAAGATGTGGGGCTGCCATTCTCTAGGACAAACAGTAGAATTCCATTTTTGCCGAAGCAGCAGCTGAAAGTTCAAGATGATAAGGGACTTACTGAAAGTTCATACAGCTAAGTGGTGAAATTGAGTTTTCCATTTTTCATCTGTCTGACCTCAAAATGCAACATCTCTCCGCATGCTGCATCACACTTTCCGAGACCTTGCACGCAAGGTACATGCTAAAAAGAGACTTTATGGTTTTTGACATTTATGTTGCACACATTCAAAAGAGATAAAAATAGACTCCATGCTGCTGATATAATTACTAGAGGCTATAAAAGCCATGCAAAAATCTGGAGAGGGGGTGTGGGAATAGTCGGGGGAAGAACATAAACAAGGGAGCAGTGACACAAACTAGGACAACATACTGTCCTTAATTCCTTCCCGAACTCCCCACAGTCCTGGTAGAGATCGGCCATAGAAGATCAAGCCTTCATTTTGAGCTTGGAAACCTCTCCATTTGCAGGCAGTGCCAATGCCAGCAAGCCACAGGTGGGCACCGCATGAGCAGGTGAGAAATGCGACTGGAAAGGGGAGGATGAGGATTTGGTGTCCCTGAAAGAGTACATCAATCCTAATTATCCTGCCTGCGTGCGCGGCTTATGTCATACTTAGGTATTTATTTTTTAGCCAGGCGGTTTAGGAGAGTTTGAGACAGATAGGGTCCATGCCTTGGCAATCCCAGAGAAGTCAAGCAGCATCAGGAAGAGAACCTGGCTGAGCTCTTGGGCCGCCTGCCCTGTGGTTAGGAGGCCACGCTGCAGGCAAGCCGGCATCCCCGTCAAGGCGGCGGACAGCAGCGTGTCTGCTGCAGATGGAGAGAAACCTGAGAATGACCTTTGGTGCTGCACCTCGCAAGGAAGCAGGCGGCAGAGGAAGCAGGATTTGGGGGTCTGAGTAGAACCTGAACAGGGGGGCAAGGAGAGCTATTTCCTCCTGGTTCCTTGCTCATCACCCTTCTAATTTTTAGGATGCAAGCTGAAACCCATGCTAACATAACATCCACAATGACACACTATCAGCGATGGCTGCCGCCCTTCGCTCCAGCAGCGCCACTCAGCCCGAGCCGACCATAGTACGGATACAACCCACCACTACCTACAGTAAGTACGCCTCAGGAAGCCCGGATTGCTGCTGGTGGGACCTGTCGTGGAGAAAATTCAGGCCCCACTGGATTTAGTGCCAGGTGAAGTCTGGCCTTGAGACTCTGTGTCTTTCCTTCCGGAGGAGAAACAAAGGTGGATGCTGTTTCGAGAGCTGGCCTTGCTTTTAGCCATTCATGTGGTCGCCATGTCCTTCGACTTACAATGACCATGAAGCCAAATCCATCATTCTTGAGGAAAAGGACAAAGACTGCGATGAAATGATTTGCTAAAGGTTACACACTGACTCACGTAAGGATGAAAACACACAGCCCCCTCTACATGTCCAGCTGAGTGAGCGACTGACATAATTCAGATTCAGAATAGTTGTTCAACTTTTGCAAAGCTTTAGGAAAGGGCAGTGACTTTTGGCATTTTGGACACAGAGTCTTTCTGATGAGATATTTTAGGATGATATATAATCGACTTGAGCATTAAGCTATGTTATATTGATTGTAGTGACTTCCGTGGGAACCATATACTAATTTTACTTTCAAACCTTTAAGAAGTATGTGGAGAATAATTACACCTTACTTGCAGCAGGTGTGAGTCTAGTGCATTTTTTCAAGTTAGTTCCTTCCCTAGGCAGCGTTCCTGGGTCTCTGGAGTGGATGAGTGGCTTAGAAACTGGGAGTGGGGAGTCATGGAAAGGAAGCAATGGGGAAAGCGCATAGGAAAAAAGGACATGCAAAATAAAACACAGTTAAATTTGTTACTACGCATGAGATCATATTTCTGGCACTTTGCAGAGGTCCTATGGAAGCTGTTAGTTCCAACATAGAAATACTAGAGTGAGTAAATTGGTGTTAAATTTAAATTTTCTTAGGAAGTAATAGTCTACCTACATTCCTTATAAGACTCTCTCAGGTAAATTGGGAAAAGAGATGTCCATGGGAGAAAAGATTTTTCTGGTATTTAATCTACTCTTTCCCAGTATAAAGGCAATTTGTGTTTAGGAAAATAAACATCCGGAAGGAAACTGCACATTTTATTGGCTTAGTGTCTCTTATGTTGGTAATTTAGAGGTGGTGATGGACTTTGTTAAGAGAAAATAGTATTTCCGCATTCTTAGGTGGAGAAATTATTTAAAGGTGTACCAAACTAGAACTTGGAAATTTCGCCAGGTCCATAAATCAATATTTACATTTTAAAACTTGGGAATCCTAAAGGATAAGCATCTTGAATAGTAGAACTTCTTCTTCCATGATGCATTTTGGAAGTTAGCAATACTCTGACCTCCCGCCGTGGTTTTGACAGTGACACCTGGAAACCTTTGTGAAACCTATAGTATTTAGCCATATTGTGAGAAAGTTTATAGTCAAGTGAGTCTTCTTTTGATTCAGAAAGGAGCTGTTCTCTTCTCGCAGAAACTTGTAACTCCCCCCTTTTCTATTTGCATGGGCACAGCGGCGTCTTACAGAACATCACCACCTGTGCGCGGATGGCGTTTCACAAGGTCCCGGGCACTCTCGTCAAGGGCTCTGTCCAAGTCTTAACTACAGTGACTTTTTCCCCAAATAATACATTCCATGCGTTTGATAATTTGTAGGAAAGATGAAAATGCTGCATCTCGTGGAGGTCAGTGGTAAAAACCTGTCCCCGGACATATCTGGGGTCTGAAGCCCCATTTGTCAGGGACTTCAACTCACTAGCACGGTATCTTCCTTGATGGAAAGAAAGCCTTCGCACGCTCTTTACAATGAAGTCTGCAGCTAGTCACATGCGGAAACTTCTGTCTCAAATACTACTTCAGATCTTGTATTTTCTCGTGAAAAATATGTAATGAGGTAGGAGGTGCGTTTTTTTGTTTGTTTGTTTTTTAATGTGCCACAAGTTTCTGATAACTTTTTTCTGTGAGGCACACCACAAATTTGTAGGCTCATTCTCTCCTTAACGCTGCTAAAGCAAGGGGAGGCCCTGATTTAATGCCAAGAGGGAGAGGGTGAACCAAGCAAAAGGGAAAAAAAATCGAGGGGTGCCTTGAAGGAGAGAAAGCAAATAGTGATGCAGCAAAGATATTATAGATAAAGTAAATACAGCATCACCACAAAAGTCTAAACACTTGTTAAACTGTCTGGTTTTAGAACATTTCAGCCATACAACATTATTCAACTACTCATCACTGTGAGAACAGGCAATCAGGAAAGCTAATTTCTTAATTAGCTCTGCTCCGGCGGTAATGATTGCAGATCGTGTCAACTAAAATCTGTTTGGATTTCTGTAAATTGGAGTCCGACAAGCCTGTAGTTCCGTCGCCAACCTGATAACTCTCACCCCCTGTCTTTTGTTTTTCCTTCCAGCCTTTTTCCTGTCGCCATCTCGGTATTTAATCTGACACCGCCAGGCAGCGAGAAGGGCTTACTCTTCCCCTTAAAGAGAAAGAGAGAGGAGGAGGAAAAGCAAAACATTTACGTGGGGAGAGGAGGGTTGGCTACACAGGAAACCTGGTCCCAACCTAAACTACTGACAAAAGCCTTTAATCTTTCCCACATTCCTCAAGGCATTCTCCTTCTGTAATAAGACATATTCCTTTCAAGTAAATCCTGATAAGGGAATTCATTTTTTTTTTTTTACAGGAAATGTATATCCTTGTAAGTCTATCATCTTATTTGGCTTCTATACTATAGGTCCCAACTAATCCAAAACCGTTTCCTTATCATCTGGCATGCTAACGGCACAGTCATCAAAACAAACAATCTGTTAATACAACTAAGGTTAAGCCAAGCTAAGCAGGTCTTGCTATATTTAATATGCATACAACAGAGCCTTAACTTCCTTAACTGCTTGTTGGTCAGAAAAGACCGATCTGTTAGATACTGGAGGATTTCAGTCGCCTCTCCGACAGTTGGTGTGACATTAAAATACATATTCCAGAATTCCCATTTGTCTCATCTGGACCGTTCTGGATATGATGAAGCCTATTTGGACCCAGGGCAGGTCTGTGACCGTCAGATCAGCTTTCTCATCTCTACTGGTGCCTTGCCCTTACCTTCTTTTGCTGCGTTTTACTTCAATTCCTTTTCTGCCTGCTCCCCCTCAGATTTCAGAGTCAGAAACTTTTCGCAAACACAAAGGCGGAAAAAGAAATCATTTCTATGCATAGACTCATTAGCTTGGAGTCTAGCTTGCCTGTCACTTTAAATAAATTAAAATGAGATTTAGAAAAACACAAAGGCCTGGTCTGTAAATCATTCTATTAGTATGTCTGAGTGCACTTAGGTGATTACCTGATGTCTGTGTGATTAATACTAACCAGAGGTGTGGGCTAAACTACCCTCCCCCCCTCTCTTTTCGTGGTGAGGGAAGCAAGGGGGGAGTAGCAACCATGTGGGATGATAAGTTTACGCCATTCAATAAAAGCAAGAGAAGTTTTGGGAAAAGTAGATATCTTAAAAGAATTATTCTTTAGCAGATGAGAGGGAAATGTCCACAGGCATCTGCTTTACGGGACATCCATCTAAATAAAGAATTTAGCATAACGAGGTCCATGGCAGATATGATATTTAGAGTAGTCTTGAACACAGTGCAATGACATACCGAATTATTAATATATCCTTAGGAATGATACGCTTACATCTGAGAAAGGAAGATACAATGTGAGTTTTCACTTAGTTATCACAAATCTCTGTTGTTTTAAACTAAAGTGCATTATGTTCATCACATAGGAAGGTGTGTTATTAATAGTGATCCTAAAAGTGTTGCTTCAACATTTTGGAAATGTGATTTCTGTTAGGTTGCTAAATGAAATTAGAAACTACAAAGCATCCATGGTCACTTTTTAAAAGGCTCACAAAGTGGTGAAACACGAAGAGTCAACTACTGAAACTCAGGATATCCAGGGCCATTACCAACAATAAACAGAAGGCTAAGCCACACCATAATTGTGTAGACACCGTCAGGGCTCCATCAAAAGCGAATGACAAGGAACACTGTGTCAATGCGGAAATTCCCATGCCAGGTTTTTTTTTAAATTTTATCATCTAGGGGACGTTTGCTATCATTGGAACCCCTGGTAACTCAAAATATACACTGGAGCCTGGAGATCAGGGATGAATTGTTTTACCTGAACCTCTTACTTTGGAAGCAGCTGCACTTTGATGCATATTTCTGTGAGAACCAAGCTCAGTACCTATTGTGTTCTGATTAATGCTGCAATTCCAGCTCTTCTGAGAGCAGGACGTCCTTATCTGGGAGGCTCGTCATTTCTAAAGTCCACATGACTGTCCTTACTTGTAGCTTATACTAAAAGTGCTAACCCTGGGTAGAAGGTAGGGGTTTTGTTTGCACACGGGATTTTGAAAGTTAGGAGAGAGCCATGAAATTATCCCTCATGTATGTGGATGTACACACGGGTGTGCCTGCCTACACCAGCATCACACACACACACACACACACACACACACACACACACACATCATACACACACCCTCTATGGTAAATCTGCCTCCAATTAACCAAAAGCACAATTTTGCCCTGACAGGGAAGATTTCATTTGGTCCACATATGACGAGGGAGCCGATTTCATTTCCTGTAAAAACCCCCTCCAATGCTGCAAGGTTACCTGACTCAGCTGCTTGTAGAAATCAAATTCAGTCAGAGATAACAGCTAATCATTTGTCACAGTAAGAAGCAATTCCCTGAAATCGGAAGGGAAAACCTGCCGCTTCAATCCGCAGGTCTGTCAGATTGCTAGAAATTACATTCTGCTCTGACTAACCTCTGCACTTGGATTGCTGACGACAAGAAGTCTGCTCTATCAAAAGAGAATATCATACAACCAGGAACCGCTTTTGATTCGTTCTGTTCCAATAACCTGAGAAAAGTTTATGGACATGCCTTGCTGCCTGGACCTCAATTTCTACCAACCTGCACACTGTTTTGAATTTATAGCACTGTGGCTCCGTAGTAATATAGGTAAAATTTACAGGCTGACTATCTGCTACTTCATTGAAAGAAAATTAAGAGTTGATTTTACAACCACACAACTGATACTTGCTTTCTGATACTTTGAGGAAGTATGCAGTTTGGAGGCTTCAATTAAAATGCCAAAAGAGAAAAAGCAAATTGATTAACTTTCAAAATACAATTTATATTTTTTAGAAATGCTTCCCGGGAGGGAATTAACTTTATACTCTTCTATGTAAACACTATTTGTGCAGCATATTATAAGTTTAATAAAAATGATATATCACCTCTCTGTTAGATTTATAATTTGCATAGCAGTAGTGGATATGAGATCTTGGTCAAAATGTTTCCCTGTGTGTGTGCAATGATGTTCAGGGGATGGTTGGGAAGAGGTAGGCTTGCTATCTCACCCAAATCCTCTGGAATCATTACCATTCAAATCTCCTTCCAGGTAGCTTACTGACCCCCAGGAAATGATTGCTTTGAGTTCAAATCACATGATCTTTAAAAAAATAGGCGACTCATGTGGCGCCTGGGTGGCTCAGTCCTTAAGCGTCTGCCTTCGGCTCAGGTCATGATCCCAGAGTCCTGGGATCCAGCCCCACATCAGGTTCCCTGCTCTGCAGGAAGCCTGCTTCTCCCTCTCCTACTCCCTCTTCTTGTGTTCTCTCTCTCACTGTGTCTCTCTCTGTCAAATAAATAAATAAAAATCCCCCCCCAAAAAATAGGTGACTTCTATTTTGTAAATAGTACTCAGCCAACTGCTTTTCTTTCACTCTGACCAGATTTATGATGAACGCATACGTTGCAACTCTTTTATAATGACAATAACGCAAAAACGGAAAGTCAGAGATTTGATGTTTAAGAAGCCCATTTCTCAAGACTGAGCTTATCCCAAGGTGCACACATGTGCGCATGTGTGTGTGTGTACGTGTGTGTTTAGAAAGCATTTTGTTTTCCACAGTGGAATCAACTGACGAGAGAGTGTGAGCTGTGACTCTGAATTTCCTTTGCTTTTGTCAAACTGTGTCACAGCCGTAAAGTTATGTTAACAGAGTTTATTTGCCTAGGCATTTCCTTTCTCTTGTAGTAGTGTAAGGAAAAGGGAAACAACAATTTAACATGTATGTACAGTCGAGTAGATGTGAGGGACTTGCAGTTCCTTTCATAAGCAGACAGTTCAATGGTAAGTATGTGAGCTCTTCTTTTCGAAGCTTTTAAAAACTATTTATAAATACTTTTTGGCTTCTTTCATCTCAGTTTTCCTCAAACAACTGCAGTGGGAATGAGACAAGTTTGAAAGTTCTAATTTTCTTTCCTGGACCCATCCTGACTACCTCTATCCTAGTGAAGATTGGCTCAAACAAAGGGACTTCTGTAAATTCTTCAACATATTACTTATTTGATGTAAAAAAAAATCATTATACAAAATACAAGAATTGATGCCATTAGTAAGTTTGGTGGGATTATCCAATTGAGTTCCTTGAAGTAAAACTAGAATCAACCCTTCTTCCTCGGTCTGAATGGTCCCTTGGACTTAGATCCTCTCTTGCCTAGTCATTCGTACAGTGTGGCCAGGGCTTAAGCTCCAGTACTGTATGAGAATGCAAACAAGCAGATTTCACAATCAGATGACACCGAAGACTTAAACTCGCTGTGCCAGACTCTCTTTACTGACTTTTCTCTCATCTGGGGCCAGCCTAAGGATCTGAGAATGTGCTGTAGTTAGAAAGAAGCCACCTGACTGCTAAGTTGCCCTCCTGTCTATTCTCAATTATCCCAGCAACACAGCCCCCACTAGCCAGGGTTTCCCACCATTGTTCTGGCCAGAGAGGCTTCCCTCAAAGGGGTATGTTTATCTATCTCCGGAGAAAGGTACGCAGAAGGAAATGCACTGTCAGTCTCTACGGGCTTGCTACAATATCTCCATTTCCAGGGTCACATGTGTGCCTTAAAAACTGTTTTCTTCTCTGTTGAGAAGGCCAGGTTGGTCATGTAATCATGCCTGACATTTAGGCATTATCCTACCAATAGCAGAGCCCAGTCATAGGCATTTTTCACTTGATCCTCACAACAATCCTTTGAAGGGAGGAGGTGCAGTTAATATCATCATAATTTGATAGACAGTAAACTCAGACTCAGATTTTTAATTGACTTTCCCTCAAATCACCAAAAGTCAGAATCTGGATCTGATTCCTGCCCCCAGATCCTATCTGTCCCCAGATTCTAACTGTGCTCTTCTTATCACCTCTGGGGTACAAGTCTAAGTCGGCACACAACAGCCAAAATAGTGTTTCTAACTGTTTAGCAGGGTAGAGCAGTGTGAGTATAACATCCTCATTTTTCGGATTCAGTGGCTACATGTGTGCCGAGGCCTGAGAGGGAAATGAAGGGAAGGGGAGGACTAAGCCAAGGTGGAGAGCAACTGAAGTTATAGGAAGAGCATCTGGTCTACAATATCTTAAATATGTATTAATGAGTTAAGGGATGTGTATCATTTTGAGATAGAATTGGTTTATCTTGCTTGAAAAGTGTTTCTTTTAAATGTTTGTGTCTTTTAATTATAACAACTCACCAGTTATATGCTGATCTTCTACCATATTCCCTCTCATCTCCTCATGAATTTGAACATAAGATTCACATGGCTTCCACAAATGAACAGACATCTGTAGCCTAAAGAACTCACAGAAATACCTTTTTGGTGAACATGTTTTCTGTCCCACTTAATGCTGCTTTAAGGATCTGAGGCTGGGTATTCGATTGAAAGTACTATTCTTTACTCAGTCCTGCAAGTGTCATTGGAGTACTAATGCTAAGACTCATTTAGAGTAGTGATGCGAAATGTCACAGATTCTGTAATATACCTGGGAAATTGAGTCTCTTATGCCTTGGTGGGAACTTGAGATTGGTCCCTATTGCCTGCATTTGTATGCTACATACAGCCCACCACCACCACCATCACCACCGCATGTCACCACACACGCCCTGTACGGCTTCCCATTCTCAGACATTTTTATTTACTAGAATGAAAACAGGGGGAGAGGGGCACCACTTAAATATGACTTATAACATTTTCCAATTGCCTTTCTGTTTTTATAACTGAAACCTAAACTCTGAATGGATAGAAATGGAACTGGAAATGCTCACTGGTGTTTACAGTAGCATCAGGGAGCGACCGTAGCAAGTGACCTGACTTTCATAAGAATATACTCCAAAGAATTTGCAACTCTTGTCAGCTGGATGAGTCTTACTGGTACTGATTCACACCACCGTATTCACCTTGGGCCTGACATAGATATACTGGATGCTATGAGGCTTGGACTTTTAAAAAATCATCATTCTGTAGTTTTGTTCACATTTCAACTGACAGAGGACATACAGATGCTTAAATTTTCTAAAAGAAAAAAAAAGAAAGAAAGAAAAAATCCTGCCCATTCTTCTGAAATTTAAGTAGGCAGCCCTTGAAAGATCACTGGGAAAACTCTGTATTTTCTCAGGTTTAACTAAATAATTTATGCATACTTTCACTTTGGCATGATGAAGCAATTTTAGCCTTTAAAACCCACAACTACTCAGGAGGGAAAAGGTCTGGTTCCTGCAACTTAAATAATTTAAGCATCCAGGTGGAAATGCTTTCAGCAGTTCCCCTTTTTGAGACAAAGGAAGAAGACTTCAGAATTTTGAGATACCAAGAATAAAGAATTGATAAAAGATGTACCCTTGGATGTATTTAATTTAGAGTGGAAATCCTGCTATCTTTTTTTTCAATGATGTGGACCAGAGTGAGAGAGGAGGGGAAATGTCTGCTTGCCTGCTGTTTACAATAAATGGACACACAGAAAACAATACGTCAGCATAGCCTTAAGTCACACACACACACACACGCACACGCACACACGTACATATACAAACATACACATATATAAAGAAAAGTATCTATAAAGCCTAAGATAATTCTATGGCCCATATCAACCCAAGCCTTAAACATTAGGTAGCTGTTAGAGATCTCTCAAGAAGCTATGCTTTAATCCCTGGCTTTCCTGAGTTATACACACATGTGTATGTCTTTTGATACATAACTGAGTATATTAGGACAAATGAGAGCCAAACAAAATGTCACTTCTCTAGGACAGAGGACCGCAAAAAAGGATACTACCAAAATACAAGAGTAGATTCTGCAACATAGGTGTGTAGTTTAATAAATTCTCTGAGTACCTGGCCTTTCAGCCTTCTATCAGACTTCAGAACTGCCATGGGGAAGTTTGCCTTCCCATTTATGGGTCTAAGTGACATATTTGTAAAAGAGTGTGGGACTTGGAACACAGCCCCTGTAGATCTAGAGCACAGTTTAGAATCAAAGTTTTCAGGGTTAAAAAATTTCCTGCTGTCTTATAAACATACCCCAAAATGTACATAATGCTTAGTGCTATTATTTCTCATGGGAGAGAAAAACACCCAGCAACTCATACACGAAGCACTTTTTTTTATATGTATATTTATCACATCCAGATTTGATGGCTCATGCAAAGATGAAAGTCAGCTAAGGTACAAAATAAGGTAACAGAGCTAAAGAGTTGGTTTCCTTTAGAGTTGAGTGTGACAAATTATACAGGAAGGAGGAAAAGAAATCTTGCTATGTTTGTATTTTTGAAAATGAACGGAGGCTTCATTCCATTAGAGAGGAAAACGTGCCTTCAATGCTCGTGAATTTTAAGTCTCCAAAACTTTTGACCCTGTGCATCGTGGGTATGCAGCATACTGGGTCCCCTCAGGAGAGAGCCTAAAGAAAATGTGAAGAGAGGTAACCTTCTGAGCCAACAGGAAATGTTAAGCTTGGCCAGGGCTGCATAAAAGAAGGTTACCGAAACCAAACAGCACGTCTGTCCTGAACAAGGTCGCTATGTTATGATGATTTCATTCTGAATACGATTCTGGATTTGTTTCTGTTGTGGTGGTGTGGGTGAGGGCCACCTACAGCGACATAGGTCAGAGATGTGGACTGGAGAAGAGTGATATTAACTGGTGAGCATGTCCGTGCTGTGAGGGGATGGAAGGGATATTATTCTGGATATAAAGAGGTAGCATAAGGTATGGAATGTGAATGGTGGCCCAGAAAGAGATTGAAGTGGGAGTGGATTGTTGCTTTTTTCTTTTTCCTTTCATTTTCTTTGCTCCTTTTTTTTTTCCTTTCTTTCTTTCTTTCTTTCTTTTTTTTTTTTTTCCTCCCCCCCACTTTGGTCATCCATTGACTTTAATTAAGCCCAGCCAGCCTCTTAAGCATGGGAAACTTGGAGAACTTTTTTGTTTAAAGTGACCTTGTTCCCAGGGTTTTCCCCACAACTTCTCTCAGCTCTGTTGCAAGGATGAATATTCACATTCCTGCTCTGAATCTTAGAACAGGGCACCTGGCATAAACAGAAAATTGTAATCTCATCTGAAGTATAATGCTGAGAGCACTTTTTTTTTTTTTTTAAGGAAAAAGAAACCTCTCTCCATAATCCTGCTAGTTATACTTCTTAACTGTATTATTTTAAGTCAATTAATTCAAATTTTAAAATAATGAAATTACCAGCAGAGACTCTAAACTTCTTTTAGTATATTAAATTGGGCAGATTGCTTCTCTCCTTCTAATTATGAATGTTGCAGTTACAAAAGAAACTGTCATTTTGATAGAGCAAAAGACAATCTGTCTGCCAAAAATGTCCAACCATAATTCTAAAAAAAAGTCATCGGCATCAAGAACATGCTACTTTGTTTGATGTACTGTCTTATTGGAAACCTAATTTGCTTTCAACCTCTGAGACAACACATAACATAAGTTTGTGTGACTAATTTTTCTTGGAAATATGAGTAATTAGAATTAGGGGCCATTTTCATAGCAGGAGTGGACAGGTTTTTTAAAAATTCAAAGTAAGCGCTAGAGTTATTTTCTTCACTTTTTTTATAGCACTCCTAAAACCCAGCAGAGTGGGGGTGCTGAGCTTTGTACTGGATAATGTGAGTCCCCGAGTAAATTGTGAGCGATCGCAAAGTTCGGAAAGGTTTATTACCTAAGGTGAGCCCTCCCAGAGCTCCTGGAGTATAAAAGCATTAAGCGTATGTTCTAACAAAGTCATAAAAATCAATAAACAGGAACCCCCCACCTGTGCAATGGCCCCAGTGTGAAGTTTTATACATGTAGTAATAGTGCATATCAATTTTCAGCACCCTTCCTACACTAGCTATTACAGGGCCCACCAGCACCGGAGGGACGGCAAGAGCCGTACCATTCATCCATCCCACGGAGTTGTCTACATGCCAGGCCCATTGCATCATTGTCAGTTTTATTCTATCTGCCACTGGACAAGGCGGCAGCCCTAGCTTCCCTACACCCACTCAGTACCGCAACAATTGCAAACTGTGTGCCTCTGTTTAAAGAGTGTACAAGTCCTCCTGAAAGAAAAACAGAACCGTTGCATATTAATGCCCCAGACCCCAGAGGATCACACAATGGAAAGGGGAAGGACACGGCGCTGCCGCCGCTGGTGACCTTGTCCAACCGCGGCAGTCTCTGGCTTCTCCACCAAGGTTTAGAAAAGAATCGTGCATTCCTGATAAGCCTCCAGATGCCCAGGTTTCTCCAGCAACTCCTTAGAACCTGCAGGCTCCTCAACAGCCAGAAGATTGGGAAAGCATGGGTCACCGTTCTAGTACATGCCCGGCAACGGAGGCTGAATGAGTTGGCCCTAGATAGGCAGTATTTTCACCAAGTTACAGAAATAACTACTAACTTCACACTTACTTCATCAAGGAAATCCTCTCACCAAGCCCCCATTTTTACCAATAAGGCAGAAAATATCCCTGAATGTGTCACCTCTGCACCACACCCACCCGTGACCATCCATTACTCTGTACGGGGTGGCGGAGGTAGGGGGAGGTGGTGCGGCAAGCTTGTTACAATCCCAGCCACTTGTTGGTTAAAATGTCCGATGCCATTGGGAGAAATACCTCACTTGGGGCATTCTGGGGAAAAAAGCAAAACAAACAAACAAAAAAACCCTCCTTTTAATTATAATCCAAAGATAACTGCTCTGCAGTGATGAGGAACAATCAACGCAAGCACCTTCCTTCAGACACAGGACTTGGGTGATTTTTTTCTTTCTCCTGTATGGTTCTCTTGGCCATAGTTTTAATACAGCCTCAAAAACAAAGGCGGCCCTTGGTGATGACTCCTCTTCTCCCCTCCCCAACAAAAAAACAAAACAACCCCCCACCACCAAAACAAGAAAACAAATAAACCCCCCCAAAACCAGGAGTTTTATCTGTCTGAGGTTGCCTCTGATAGCGCTCACAGCCCGGAAGTGCCACTCACGGGTACTTAGAGCCGCGTCATTTAGGAGCATAAAAATAGAATAAAGTTGGGCAGCAAATGAAAAATTCTGATATAACTCAAGTGCCGCGCCACGAAACAGGTGAAGTGAGCCATCTAAACATTTTTCCAGAACCGAAAACATCAAAATAAAGAAAAGAGAAAAATGCAAGTCCGCTGTGACTTCCAGGAAGGAAGGTGTGCCTGGAGTCTTTCATGCCACCCACCCACCGGAAGAGTCGCTGTGGATATGACGAGGAAATGAGACATTTCTAGCAAATGCAAAGAGAGTGAAGCACCGCAGTTGTGAACAGCTGGCACACAATAGATAATTTAAGGGAAAGTGACCCTCATGTATAATTTTTAACTGAAGAACTGTCAGGCCCCATTAGCTCCGATAGGGCCTGCCAGGACCAAGATCGGTTTATAGGAGTATTGTATTAGCATCGTTTCTGAGAGAGCAGCATGAACACATAATATGGGGATTCAGTAAATTTTGTGTTTTTAAAAATTGTACACATTATTTGTTATACGGACATCAATGCCCTCCGCCTGTGTGTTCAGAATGAAAAGCCCAATAGGGTAGCAACTGCTATGGTAAACAATTTTGTCAAAAGGCCCTCCTGAGCAGTTGTACTATGTGCAAAAGTAACCCCCAAAAGTTAAAAGGAAAAAGCAAATCGTGGCTCCCGTCCTGATTATTCACTGTGGTACTGAAAGCTTATGACTCAAAGGCCTTGAAGGAAATAGGGCAAGGAGCAGAAAAACTATGCACACCAACTCACCCGAAGTTCTTGTCAGGAAGTATGGAAATTCCCAGACAGTCGGGGAAGGAGGTAACACGGTCTAATCGGGGAATAGATCATGTGTGTTTCAAAAGTAATAGCCGAAGTAAATCACAGAGAGAGAGAGAGAGAGAGAGAAAAAAAAAGAGGTCACCCCTTCCCCTTGGAGTTGGCCATTCAACTAAGCAAATATGTATGAAAGCTTTCTTGGCAGCACGGTTATCTAACTTAAACACACGGGGGAATGACAATGATATACAAGTGGCCTGCTCTGGTTTCAAGTAGTGACATCTTTCCTGAAAGCATAGTTTCGTGGCAGGGGAAAGGAAATAGTGACTACTCAGGGAAGGAAGGCTTCGTGGAGAAAGGGGCAACAGAGCTGATGAGATACAAAATCCTTATTAGCGTAGTACCTCGTGCTCAGTTAGTGGGAGCTATGTTCAGAATCTTGTGGAATGCACCATACTTCATGCTGCTGTGTGATTTGTGCAATTTAAAAACATGTGGCCTTTCCTCTCTATCCTTAGAGAGAATGGCTTGCTGTCATCTTGTTGGGTATTCTTTGGTGTAAATGTTTCGAGGAAATTTCAGGCACTTATATCCCAAATTAATGGGATTCTTGGCATCCTCCCTCCCTTTTAATGTTGCACTGATGTGGAATTAATCTCGCTATTTAGGTGGTTTGTCTTCGCTACAAATATTAAATAATCAAGTCAACATCTTTATACATTTAAATCTACCATTTTGTTGTTTAGAGAGGCAACTATTCACTTCCATAATTATAGCCACTTAAATCAAAGTCTACTAATTAGATAACATAGCTGGGCTTCACAGGTATTATAGAATATTCTTTACTAGACACTATATTACAATCATTAGCTGAGCTATAAAAGGGTTTAAATACTAATGTATTTTTTAATTTGCTTTGTAACCTAAACAAGCAATCAATGTACATTAATAAGCATAATTGTATTTTTGGCATCTGTCCATTCCTTTGGTCCACCTTGACAGCTCCAGCAAGCACATCAGCGGAACTCAGGAACCACAATACACGAGGAGGAATCATCAGTGACATCTTCTCAAATACATGTTATGTGTTAAATTATTTTGATATCGAGAGAGTAAAACCTCGGTAGCTTGCCATAATATCCCCCTTACAGATGTTCCAGACAAGGGCTTTGACAGATATTTCCACCTCAAATGCCACTTTCAAGTGGCCATAAAGCAAGCCTTAATGAGGTGATAACTGTGTTTACCTTTGATTAGGTGAGCTTCTGGATACAAGGACATGGAGGACCACTTCCCAAGAGTAAATATGTACAGAAAGTGCTGGCCACCACCATTCGTTCGGTTGGGATTCTCGAGGGAAGCAAGCACAGCTGCACCAGAAGCACCTCACTCCCCCTTCAGCTCACTTTTCACTGGCTAATTTGGCTCTGCCCATGGAGGATGCAACACATGTGAGACATTTTTACATCACCTGTGGACCCTGACCGTTCTTAGAAAATCCATTCAGGGATTCCAAGACTCGTGTTCTTATACATCGTGATCGCAGCTCTTCCCATGTTAAATAGTACCCCCGTCTCCCTGCTTTGTCTGTTTCTCAACGAACTGTAAGGGCTGATATTTTTGCTTCTGTCATCTCTGTATCCTCTGAGGCTAGCACCGTGCCTTACCCCTCGTTGACAGCTACTGGTATCTTCTGAAGGCGCGAATTTTGTTGTCATTTTCTACAGATGCTAGAGCGATGCTTTGTAGTTCTTGTGTCTAGAGTTAGGTACATAAATTTTGATATCCTACTGCCTTTTGCGAAACAGGCCAATCAGCATCCCCCAAGAGCACCATCCACTAATACACTCTCTACTCGTTTCTGATGACCTTCCTTCAGGGGGACTTGGACATAGTCACCACAAAGGTATGGTGGTCTGAGGAGACTGTTACCATTTGCCCCTTGACCACTTCCGAAAACAATTACCCTTAGCCTCACAGCAAGTGTATGATTGATACAACTGGAAGAAAAAGAAGGCCAAAATGGCAGCCTCCCCACACAACTTACGTGCGTTCTAAAATAAAGAAAATATGAATAAAAGGTAACTTATTCAGTGTCACTCGTACATATTTATAGTTTAAAAATTAGTCAAAGTTTATGTCCTGAGGTTTCACCTACAGGAAGCCAGATGTGCCTTCTGCATGTGACCTAAGACAGGCCTGGAGCAGCAGCTAGATAATTTCTCGCTCATCCTCTACACCGTCGATTGCGGCGGCTTTCTGAGGTGAGAGAAACTGACAGCACTAACTCTCCAGGGCAGAACTTTCCAGTCAAGTGGATCAACGGACTGAAAATCTCTTATGAATAGTCATTAGGCCTTCATTACAAACCCCTCAAAACCCAGTTCTCTTTTCGCAACCAAATGCCTTTTGTCATCTTCACAAGGTGCATCATTTAATTACCAATTGATTTCTTTATATATGACAACATGTCAGATAGCAAAATACAGTGTATCTCCCTCAGGGGGCGAAGTCTGTTAACCATCAGTATGCTGGGTTACGGAGTTAGCTGAAGAACAGACACCCTGGGTACCATTTTTTTCTTTTTAGCTACTTTTCCTAACATCTGAGCTTCTTTCTTTTTGCTGTAAAAAGCCAATAAAAGGGGGAAATAAAGGAAGAAAAATGCTAATGAGAATCATGGTAGAGTCCTCCCATACCCTGAAACACTTTCAAATTAGCGAGAGTACATTTTAAGCTTCCTCTACATGAAAAATGAATGCCCGGCAACATATAGGGAAGATATAGCGAATTCCAAAATGCAACTATATAGAGAACGACCACAGCCCATCTTTCTAACATAAGAAAAAAAAAAGTCAAACAATTGTTCTCATTATACCAAGAATTTACTCAGCTTCTGACTTAGCTAATGCGACGGAATCTTCTGCTGCACCACGGCTGCCTGATAATCAAGTCAGTACTGTATTAATAAGCTGAATAATAAGGGAATTTCAAAAATGTACAGGACTATTATACCGTAACAATAAAACCTCAAACGGAGTAAACCAGGGCAGTGCTGAAGGTGGGCGTCAGGAAAGAATGAGAGCAGTGTTGCAGCAATGCACCCCATTGTGTGGTCGTGTAAATGCCTGCTTCTTTCATACACAGAAGCCACATTACATGAGTCCGAAATGTTCTCAGAGCGTCACTGTGACTGGCTGTGCTAGAACCTGGCACCAACGGGTACTGAAAGCTGACATTAAACTGTAGGATGTGCTGCAGGTGTGCAGGCCTGGGAACGTGCTCTAATTACATATTTTCCTGCCGCGCAACAATTAAGGTCGCCAAAATAATTGCCAGTTTCTTAATCCCTCTCTAACAAGACTGACAGAAGGAATGGTTTATTTTTCTCTGGTTGTTTTGAAAGTGTTCTTCAAGATTTTGGTTTTCTATGGAACTGCATAAAACTAATTCTTATGTTCAGATGTGTGATTATACCCATTGTTGGCGGGGAAAAAAAAAAAAAAAAGGCCTGTCTTGGAATTGCAGTAAAACTAAAATAATAATAATAAAAAAGTAAATTGTATAACTTGGTAGGTGGTTTAAACATTTTTCCACTTAAAGAAGGTAAATTTTTCTTTTAAAACCCTAGGTTTCTACTTTCTGAACTGCTCAGGTCAGGTGGGATATTCAACTGTGCTGGAGGAAAAAAAAGAAAAAAAAAACAGACCAGGGGCAAACACTGACAAAATAGGTGTCTTCCTTTATTTACAGCAGTTCTTAACCTTTGGGAAGGTCACACATTAGATCCTTTTAAGAATCTGATTAAGTGCATGGATCCACAACCCAGGAAGATGCATCAATGCACAAAATGTTACATGCAATTTCTGGTGGCTCCCAGATCCCTTAAAGAACCATTAATGACCCATCGGGAAGGAACTCCAGTCAACTAACAAATACTACAATTATTTATGCACCTCCCTTCATTCACCCATCCTTTCATCCCCTGAACCATCTGACCACCATATGAAGGATACAGTATCTACCATAGGCGTCCGGAACCAAGTTTGTGGGATTTATATTCTTAACTAAAACCCATTTATTTCATTATCAGTAGTTGTCAATTTCCCATTTTAGTTGGGCTAATTGGGCAGAGCTGAATCATTGAGTGCATTTTGAGCCAGCTCACTCACTCTTGCACCCTTTCCTACAAATCAGAAGATAGCCGCGCGCGCTGATTGAGTACTTAGCAGGCAAACTGAAGTTATGTCAAGCGCGTTACGATTTAACACAGGCTGAATGGTAGGGGCAGCAGATGTAACTAATGGGGTTAGGGAGAGAAGAAGCTTGAGTGGAGAGAGGGGGATAGAGGGGAAACAAAAGTGATTGTATCGGTAATAGAGACTTCAAAGGGGAGTAGTTTGGAAGATTTGGGGGGGTTGCTGGCAAATGGAAAAAGAGGCACATCTGCCTACAGAGTGGCGGATACAGGACAGAGGAAAGGCTTGCCAGGAGAAAAAGCAAAGCAGGAGAATCAAAGGCAAGGAGATGGAGAGCTGCAGAAGAAAGGAAGCTCGTTTCTATTTACAGAGGTGATGACATCAGGTCCCGTACAGTTGGAACTGTCCCAAACTATCCTGCGTCGAGTGTCCCATCCATGAGATATCTTGCTAAGGTGGAGACCAAAAGTAACCGTAATGATTTCATCTTGACTTTTGAAAGTCAAAAGTCAAGATGAAATGACTTTTCAAATTCATTTTGATGTTGAAAAGCCCTTTTATTACAAGGCCAGTATGTAGTTTAAACATTAGCTGCTTCTCCCTTCTTTCTTTCTTCCATGTTGGATGCTAAAAAACTGGGTTTGGTCAAAACTGAGCCCTCTTAGTAGACAACTAAAATCTGAGTTTTATAGATAGAAGTGAGGAAGAGGCATGCTTGTTTCTCTTCTTTCATGAGATGACTGAGATACTTTTGTTCTTACTTGAGGACGTGGACACTTGAATCCTGATGGGAGTGTGTGTGGGGGGAGGGGAGGTATCACTGACCATACAACAGGGAGTAGGAAGGGAAGGACTGGGCCCAAATCCATAAAGCAGTATCAGGCAGGAGTGCAGGGACGGCAACTGGGCTGTGCCACTAAAAGTCAGACCCTATTCTGTGGTACTGTTTCCATCACCACTGGACAATTCCTGTCCTTGCTTACATGATAAACACCAGGTTTTGCTTTTGTTTTTGTTTTTGTTTTTTTTAGGCCAGCTCGAGCATGTCATTTCTTACAGCTCTGCTGATCTGCCTAAAGGAGGGCGAATCTTGGCCCTTCCCTGTCCATGAATGGAATCAAGGACTTACCTCGACTCATACTCAATTTCATTCTATCAGTCATTCAGCACACATTTATGGCTTTCTTGCACAGTTATGAAATATTAAGTATTTATTGAAGATTGATTTTTTTTTTTTAAATATTTGCAATGTGTCAGGCTCTGAAGCCATCAAGCCATAGTTTCTGACTCTGATCTATGAGGCTCTGTGAGGACTCACCTTTGGACCCTTGGTGCTAAAGAAGTACCTAGCACCTGGTAAATAGTTAATATTGATCGAATATGATAATGAATTGGCCAAATACAAAGTAACTTCCCTGTTGACAGGTGAATAGTAAAATGCTTCAAGTAAGCGCAAGCTTTTAAATAGTTTTCTCGGGGTGCCTGGGTGGCTCAGTTGATTGGGCAGCTGCTTTCGGCTCACGTCTTGATCCTGGAGACCTGAGATAGAGCCCTGCATCAGGCTTCCTGCTCGGTGGGAAGCCTGCTTCTCCCTCTCTCACTCCCCCTCCTTGTGTTCCCTTTCTCGCTATGTTTCTCTCTGTCAAGTAAATAAATAAAATCTTAAAAAAAAACGGTTTTCTCATATAGTAGTCTAGTTCATAGCCATATAAGATTTTTCAATGTTGCAGCTCAGTTCCCTATTGAATCGCAGTCCCAGCACAGGTAGCGTTCTCCTAGTCATGGCCCCCAGACACCAGCCACCACCCTGCCTTTCACAGACCATGCTAAGTAGACGTCTGTGGATTCATTTTTGATTGATATAAATGTCGTCAGTCTGTCCTGAGCAGCTCCCAAACACGGGCGAGACTCTTGTCTGCTGATCTGATGAGTGCCCACAGACTCCCCACTACGCACTATTCATATAACTCTGCACTTACCCCACACCAGGCTTTTTTCTAACCCAATTTCCTTGACCTGTGTTTTCCTTCTAACCAGACTTCAGAGACAAAAGCAGAGCACTAAATCATTTTCTTAGAAAAACACCATCAGGCTATTTTGGTCATTTGGGCTGTTTGTTATTCATACACCCTACCTGAAAAGTTATTTTGAGATAGTGTAGCTCACTATCAAAATTATATTTTCCTCATTATCATTATTACTTCAAAATGATCATTCATTTGTTTTTTGGCTTTCAAAGTGGGAAACATCTGAGAAAGCAAAGTTCTCCCTAATTTAACTTTTCTTGAAAAGTAACTGATTTACAAACAAATTGCTTGTGCTTTGTAAGGAAGAGCCAAACGTGTCTGCTCATTTGATACATTTTCAAGGGCTACAGTGTGGAAATGAAGCTCTAAGAAGCTCCTGTGTGATCCACAAACAACTTCACGCTGTATTACACGTGCATCAGATACGGGACCAGACCTTCTGAGTGGCAAGCAACCTGCCGTGCAGCGTGCTTGCCTGGCAATGCCTTAAACAGCTTATTTAAATTGCAAACTTTCCAGCCACCACTTACAGGTGATTTTGAAAGTTCATTACATAAACAAAACAGCTTCATCTCCATACTTTGCTTCTTAAATCATACATACATCATCTCTGAAAGGTGCTATTTAATTTCCCTCTTGAGAGCTCATCACCTTTGTTAAAAAATTGCCTTACAGAATAAAAATGTACTAAAACACGCAGAAAGCTTAAACAAATATTCCAACTTGAGGGCAAATAATGTTAGAGAGGTGGAGAGGAATTTCCAGGATGAAGTTTTGCCTTGAATAGAGATCACATGAGCAGCATTTTGAAGTCACAACTTTATAGTGTAAGATGATCAAAGCCAAGTATTAATCCTTTTTTTATCAGCTCACCTTCTAAACAATATTTCAGTAGATTTCCTTTCACACAGTGATATTTGTAATAAATGTTCTGCCTTTGTTTTAAAGTCAGTCTGTAGAAAGATGACATCAGCTTAGCAAACAATAAAGTGCCTGTAATATTGTCTCTAGAGGGCTGTTACATTTACTTTGTAGCAGTAAAATTCAATTTTCAAAAAACACTACATGAATGATGTTAGGTTATTAACCCTATCACGGCCGTAAAAATATCATCATTGTGTGCAGGATGTAGGTCACTATCTAGAAGCCGTAAGTTGCTTTTTTGTTAAATAATCCATTTAAGCTTCTTTTCTCTCCCCATAGCTTGGGCTGTGTCCCTTCCTTTGAGGAAAAACTATTCCAGCGTTTAGTCAGCAGGCTGGAACCAGACCCTTAGACTTTGCATTCTGAGGCTCCGTTCTTTTGTTGCCATATCCTTACACCTCCCCAACTCGAAGTCAATCATTGCGTTTACTTTCTACCGAAGACTACCATTCTTGAATTAAAAAAATGAGTATGCCTTATCAGGGTTTTCAAATGGCAGAGTCATACCTCTCACCCATTTCAGTTCGAGGGCAAAAAGGAGGTAGGGATGTGTCCCATTTCAAAGCCTGAATCACTCTCCCATTTCAAGACCTTGTGCGCAAGCACTGTATTTCGGGACCCGAAGGCGGTTCAGTTGCTCTGCATGAGTAAAAACAGTATATACCTGATAAAAGCGATTAAAGTCTCTCTCGTGCTCAGAAAGTTCAGAAGCCTATCAGCATGCAAAGAGTTAACTAGTTAAACTTCTACAAACCCCCACAGCAACTTTCCAAAAGCGGACAATAAGTAAAAGAAGTGCTGGTTATCCATTTTTTAAAGGGATGGGATTGGTTTAGAAGAAAAGGAAAGAGGATCAAACACCTCAATGCAACAAAAGGTTGTGTCAGAAGGCCCTCAATCACAAACCTCCTTCAACAACAGATATTCCAACCTCTTCCAGAGCAGTTACCCGGGCAGCACAGCTAAAAAGTTCCCTGACATGAAAAGAACAAAAAGCAAAGGGACAGAGGTAGTTATTGTCATGCACACTCCTCTCCCTCTCTCCTTCTCTCTCTCTCTTTCTTTTTGGCTCGGGCTTTTCCCTCCCCCACGAAACTTTTGCATAAGCTGTTAGAGAAAAGTGATGGTGTGGCTTGCTGAAAAGAAATCCCCTACTTGTGAGTTGCCTCCTAGGTGGCGAGGTAGATCCTGGTGGATTTTCTGTAAGAAACACCTGATGAATGGAGAGATCATCTACTCCAATACTTCAAAAGAGTCATCTGAAATTATAATCATAGCCCTGTAAATATGGTCAATGTTCCCTTGAAAACACTGTTGCTGTTTTAATTGATAATGTTTTCTTCTCAGACAAATTCTGTCTTCAGTGTGCAGTGGATGTAAGTTATTTGCATTTTCTGTGTTGGGTCTTGGAGGTATCTTAACAGCATGTATGAATTTTCCACTAAAATGTAAATTATTAACAAGTCAGAGTTTTCATTTGTTTTATCTCCTGATGTGAGATCTAAATAAGTATGTAGAACACTTAAAATTCTTACCATTTCTCTGCTTTCTGAGAAATAAATCTCATGCATACTGCATAATATATATTTTTTTTACGCATAACATGCTTCCATGTAATGGGAAGAAGAAACTAATTTGAGGGGGAATGCTATATGTTTCCTAGAGACTTAACTGTATGAGCCAAGAGTATTAACCCAAAAGGAAGGCCTGGTCATGTTTTCGTCATCATAATCATCATCATCATAATGTTTACCATCATCTTCTTCATAATCATCCTCACAAAGCATCATTTAGGTTTTCATCATCACTTGGTTGGTACCAGCCACATTCAATTAACTTTGTCCTTGATTTGTAGGACATAATCAACTGATGGAACCAGATTAAAGGAACTCAGTTGTGCTGTCATCAAAATTTACATGTGAAGTTAAAGGAGCACACAGTGTGAGGGTGACCGAAGGTGTGTGATTGGGTAGTTATCCTTTGAGAACAACAACAGACATTTAAATGGAGCTTACTATGTGCCAGCAGCGTTCAGCATCATTCACTTTCTTTTTCTTTCACAATAACCCACTTTATAGATGAGGAAACTGACGCTACTGGGTGTTAGGTCACTTGTCCAATGTCATAGTGGTAGAGCTGAGGTTCTGAACTTGGGCTCATTTCTCACTGGCTGCACTTTGCCACATCAGAATGGAGGGAAGGGAAGGAAGGATTATTGAGAGATACCAGGTTTCCAGATCTGCTACACAGGGGCACAGATCAGGGATGAGGAGAGCATAGCAGAGTTTCTGAAACAATGAGAGAAATGGCTGGATAAAGAATAGATGGGCTTACTTTGGAAAAAGAAAAAAGAAAAAAGATAGGTGCCATTAGGAGAGGGTTGGATGAAGAGGCGAGATCTAGAAAGGGAACAGAACGAGTCTGGGGAGCAGTTGGCGGTCTCAGCGGAGCCCAAGGAAAATGAGGGACTGGTTAAAGGTACAGACAGAGGACAGCAAGTTCATCGGTGGTAAGTTAAGCTGAGGCCTGATGCGCTCTTAAGGATGGAGAGGCAGAAGGCTGCAAATTCCCGGTGGGCCGAGGCCAAAGCCGAAGCCTAGACCAAGACCACAACTATGAGAATGAAGAGGAAGGGGGTGGATTCAGGAACTGTTGGCCAAAAAAAAAAGGGGGGGAGGGTGGGAGAGGAAAAGTGGCAATGGTTTCTAACAGACTAGATGTGGGGAATGAGAAAGGCAGTGGGTGAGACAGAAATAACCCTGGGTTTCCCGGATGGGAGGTGACCACAGGCTGGTAGTTCCCACTGCATTGGGAAACCAGGCAGATAGGGAGCATGAGTTGCTTTTTGCCATGTTATTTAATTTGCCAAGGCCAATGTCAGTAAGTTTTGAGGTCTCTTGTGGGAAGAGTGCTATGTGGTCTTAAAGCTGGTTTCAATGGGTGAATACCTTGACCTTTTTAATAGAGGTCAGGGGTCTACTAGCCAGGGGTCTACTAGTCTACTTCTTTTAATTTATCAAAATTAAAGAAAACCCCCAAGGCTTCATGTACAATCATATAAAACCCAGAGAAATGGTAAACATTCAATAGAAGCCCAGTGGCACTTAAACAAATCTGGGAGAGGCCTTATCATAAGAAGAGGAAGGTTTTCTCACCCTCTACCTCAAATGTCCTGCCCTGTTCTGTCCCAGCGTGAAGTTGGAGTTTATGTGTTCTCATAGAGGACTGAAACTATTACCTACTTGCTATAAATCTCCTCGGATTTCATTGCTGTGGGTTAATCTGTAGGTTCTCACTGACATCCCCCTATCCAGAGAGAGGCTGTCAGGTGTGCAGGAATTGGATGTGGGAGGCATGGATGCTGGATTCCTAAAGAACAGAATCTGCACATGAGGAATGTCAAGAAAACGATCTCGCAGCAGAGGTGCAGGGCTGTTACAGAGGTGTGGCGAATTGAGCATTATTCTAGCGTGGAGCACAGAGAAACAGCCTAAGAAGATGCTTCAGCCTAAGTAATGGCCGATATCTCATACCTTGGCTTTATCTGCTGTAGGTAGAACAGCCTCATTTTAAACTGAGGCAAAGAAAACACCATTAAAAAATGAATTAGGATACACACATACAAAATGGTACAGCATCATTCTTTTACTTCCTGCAGTCAAATATTTTGCTAATGAATCATTCAGTTTTCCCAAGTACTGTTTCTAGTAGAGCAGAGTGTATCCATAAAATACCCTTTTTTTTTTTTTTTTTTTTTTTTTTTTTACTTCTCCCCAATGCCTTCTCCTGGATTTACCAGTGTCTACAAACATCTAGTCTTGTGAATAGTCTTGCCTGGCCAATTGTGAACAGTGAACCTCCTTAATGCACAACACTGGAAAAGGGGGGGGGGGTATTATTTCAGCTGGGAGAGAAGCAGAGCCCTGGGATGAGACTGATTGATTCAGACCAGATGGGTGACCACACATAGGTGCGACAAAAATAGAACCACATTGCAGACATTCCAGGCACTGTCCTCCCGTGGCCAGGAGGTGGGTCGCCTGTGCCGCTCCCTTATCTACCTCCTAATGTGCTCGCTGATCAAAGAATGTTAAGGATGCTAACTGACTCTTCTCCTTCATGTTAGCAGCCTGGTCGGTCACAGGGCACCAGGGTTTAAGTTCCATTTAAAAAGTAAAATGTCCATTGTCCAGATTCCCCTCCATGTAAAGCCAAAGCAAAACATTTCATTGAGTGCCCGCATATGTTCTTTTAAGTTCCTCTTCCACACGAAAACTACCATGCCAGAAACTTCCTCTGACTCTTACCTCCCAGGTACAGTGTATTTAAAAGTGACACCAGTGGGTGCCTGGGTGGCTCAGTTGGTTAAGCGACTGCCTTCGGCTCAAGTCATGATCCCGGAGATCCAGGATCAAGTCCCACATCGGGCTCCCTGTTCGGCAGGAAGCCTGCTTCTCCCTCGCTCACTCCCCCTGCTTGTATTCCCTCTCTGGCTGTGTTTCTCTCTGTCAAATAAATAAAATCTTAAAAAAAAAAAAGAATTAAAAAAAAAAGTGACACCAGTGTTGTAATCATTGACTAGAATTTACTGCATAGGGGCCTCAAGGAGTACCATACGGTAACTGAGGATTTTAACCCCATTACAGGTATTTGAACCAAAAGTTTCCTAAGCCCGAGGACTCTCTACTAGAAAAAGGTAGGACCTCACCTTAGATAACCATTAACTCTCCATTTCTTTTGAGTCACCATTTGATGTTTAAGACTTCTCATGGATTATTTTGGCTCTCATTTCAATAAATGAATGAATCTTGAATTTATAAACTAAAGTAAGGGTTTATTAGCTTGACAATATTGGGGAAAAGAAACACAGCATTCTCATATATTACAAGACTTACTTTCTTACTTGAAAAGAAACTCTAAAGAAGATGTGGTACATATATACAATGGAGTACTATGCCTCCGTCAGAAAGGATGAATACCCAACTTTTGTAGCAACATGGACTGGACTGGAAGAGATCATGCTGAGTGAAATAAGCCAAGAAGAGAAAGTCAAGTATCGCATGGTCTCACTTACTTGCGGTGCATGAGGGGCAAACTGGAGGACAGTGGCAGAAGG